>OY294067.1:124346509-124550259 GCA_958510875.1 Endomychus coccineus | reverse complement strand
ACAATTGCCTTCCGTCAATTTTCGGGGGTCTTTTAATTTTTCTTGAGTGATAAGTGCGTTTATTGATTTCAACTATTTGTTTTTCGGTATCTACTTTTGTGGAAATGACTTCAGGTCTAAACTTGTTTTGTACTCTGGTGACTCGTCTGACTTCTTTTGGATATATTGGTTGATCTGGTTTGATTTATATGATATCTCTGTCGTTGTTAAATTTTGAAATATTTTCCCCTTTATGATTTATCAATTATTTATTCAATTCCTTATATAATAATTGAGTCTGTTCTTTGTGGTTTTGAACGTAGTTAGTCATTGACAATTTTTGGCAGCTTATATCGAATGGATCGTTCAGTTCTGAGTGTCCAGAGATGACACCTATTGGTTTTTCACCAGTAGAGAAGTGGATGGTATTATTGTAAGCTGATATATCATACAGGGTCTCATTTGGAAACTGTCTGGAGGAAATTGTTCGTTCAGTAATCTTATATGTTCCAAAAGAATACTATGCAATCTTTCAATCAAACCGTTCGACTGAGGAGTTTCAGTAGTTATGAAATGTATTTCTATATTGTGTAGGTCAAGTAGTTCTTTGAGATTGTTATTTATAAAATCTGACACATTGTCTCTTATGATCTTTCTAGGACTACCTAAATATGCGAAAAAATGTAATAAGCAGTTAATTACATCAATTGAATTTGAGCTCGCTAGTTTTTAAATTTGAGCATATTTGGAAAAATCATCAATAATAGTGAGTATTTGTTTCTGCATTTCAATTGTATCTAAGTGGATTATTTCGAATGGTTTATTTGGCGTACGTTCGAATTTGGTACGTTGACATATGTCACAAGTGTTTATATACGTTCGAATGGAACTGCGCATATCAGCCCAGTAGTAGAGATTTGTTATTCGATTCGATTTTTATTCGGTTTCATTAATACCTCTATGCTGGGTTCTGCTCTCGTGATATTCTTCTATCATTCGTGAAATGTCTTCTAGTGGAATATCTATTGGTTAGTTTCTCTGCAAATAAATTTATAGAGAGGCCATTTGAATGTGTTTTGAATTATATCGCAAAATTGGTAATCTATGTCTGGAGGGTGGAAAAATATATAAAACATTACTTTCGGTACTATGTATTCTTGGACAAACTGTATTATTTCGGCTTCAATATTATTCTTACTGATTTGAACAATAAATTTTTGTTTATCAGGAGAAGACTTAAGTAATTTTGGTTTTTTCCTTTATTAAGCAAATTGTCAGAGATGAGAATTTCGACAAAATATTTTCCCGATTGTTGGAATGTATGGTTCCATTTTCAATGTTAATATCGGGTATGGGAATTTCTAATTCTGATTGATCATCTATGTTTATTGGCAATTACCGATTTCCAATTCTTTGTTGAAGGCGTCCATATATTCAAGTTAATCGTTGGTTTCACCTAGCTCGTTTATATAAAGTTTGTTGTGTGAAAGTACAACAGCATTGCAATTTAATGTACCCTTTTTATAAGAAATATTGTAAACGTATTCTTCGAGCTTCAAACGCAATCTTAGTAATTTTGAATATGATTCTTTCAGTGAGAAAAGCCTTTCTAGAGGTTTGTGATCAGTTATTATGTTAACTTTTCATCCTAAAAGGTATGGTCTGAAGTATTTGCAGTAACAATTGCCAACAATTCTTTTTCGATCGTAGATTGATGTAGATCCGATTCGTTAAGTGTTCGCGAAGAATATGCTATTGGTAAATCTTTACCGATAGCTCCTTGCGATAAAACGGCACCAATGACTACGTTGCTCGTGTCAGTAGTTGAATTAAAAGTTTGCGTGAAGTCTGAGTATTGTAGAATGGGTTTATTCATTAATGAATTTTTACCGTTATTAAAACAAGAAATAAGGGCCTGGTAGCTCAGTGGTAGAGAAAGTGGATAGATATATATATATATATCTATATATATATATATATATATATATATATATATATATATATATATATATATATATATATATTTGTATGTTTTCTTGGTATATATAATTTGAAGTACCACTTTCCATTGTCTATTTAAAATTCAACCTAAAAAAGATGAAGTATTATTTAACTATGACACTATAGAGTAACAATTTTGAGGTTAAATTCCATAGAATTATCTTAAACTTGAATAGTTATGATAGAAATACTTATCATAGAGTAACTAATTCATTCAATAATTCATAGATATTTATAATTGTACAATATTGGAATGTCTTGTATTTAATCAAATTCAATCTATTTCAAATTGTAGTTAGCCATACATTACTCTTTCACTCACAACCGATCCAATGTTTTCTGCAGTTTTAATTGGATCTTAAAACACAAGTCGGCTGCAGACGCATTTCATTAATCAAAATCATCTATTCTTTTCTAAATTACATGGAAACACTAATTCAATTAACAATTTTTGATAAAGGCAATAAACGTTGTCGAAACGTCAAAACAGAATTTTTATTTCATTATATATACGAACCAATATACCAAGAAAACATACAAATATTACAAATGGTTCAAGAATATCAACAAAAGAATATATATATATATATATATATATATATATTCTTTTGTAATATTTGTATGTTTTCTTGGTATATTGGTTCGTATATATACTGATAATGAAATAAAAATTCTGTTTTGACGTTTCGACAACGTTCATTGCCTTTATCAAAAATTGTTAATTGAATTAGTGTTTCCATGTAATTTAGAAAAGAATAGATGATTTTGATTAATGAAATGCGTCTGCAGCCGACTTGTGTTTTAAGATCCAATTAAAACTGCAGAAAACATTGGATCGGTTGTGAGTGAAAGAGTAATGTATGGCTAACTACAATTTGAAATAGATTGAATTTGATTAAATACAAGACATTCCAATATTGTACAATTATAAATATCTATGAATTATTGAATGAATTAGTTACTCTATGATAAGTATTTCTATCATAACTATTCAAGTTTAAGATAATTCTATGGAATTTAACCTCAAAATTGTTACTCTATAGTGTCATAGTTAAATAATACTTCATCTTTTTTAGGTTGAAATTTTAAATAGACAATGGAAAGTGGTACTTCAAATTAATAAAATTTTGTTAAGTTTGAATTAGATTATTGTACAGTTTCGAAAGATTGGAATCTATTTTGTCATTTACACAATTGTTCTTTTTAATTTGAATAGATTCTAATATCAAACGTTTGTTGTCGTTTGTTTCAATATTTAAAATTTTTGTATTGTTGTAGTCGAAAGTATGGTTAGTGTCTTTCACATGTTTATTGAGCGCAGTTGATGAATTTTTGGTATATTTGTGGCCATTTAATCTTTTTTCGAGGTATTGTGAAGATTGGCCAATATATACCTTTTCGCAATCTTTGCAAGGGATGGAATAAACAGTATGGGTTATTTTTTTGAAAGGTACGCTGCTTTTTAAATCAGAAAAGTCTCTTTACAAAATTTGTTGATATATATATATATATATTTTACTGTGAATGTCCGAAGCGGAGTTTACCTTAAGATACACTGGTGTATGTTAACAACCACCAAGCTAGCTGGTGATTGTTTGTTATTTATTCTGCTCTTCATGTTTTCGGTCATTCACCAGTGAATGTTATCATACACCACGACGACTTGGTTAATCCTCATTCTCTTCATGATGAGTTAAATTATGATGATTTAGCAAAAATATCTGCAAAACAGAAGTTCGGGTCTGATTTAAAATGAACTCACAAATTGGTATAATAAATAAAATCATAGTACTATAATAAATAAAACAAATAGAACTTGTTCATTAATCAAAATCTTAAATCAGTAATACAAATAGCATCAACTGCCAAGTAAGGTAAACAATAACGTACACTTATTATTGATGCTATTGCCCTATTGGCTATAGAATTTGAAAAATACTCATTCGTCACAACGTACCTTCTCATAGGTAATTAGGTATTACAGAATTTTTCGCTACAAGAATTGAAAAAAACTTATTTATTAGTACATGGCAAACTGTTATGGCACTTAGAATTACAAATAACTCCACGAGCTTTACATTTCTTGGTGTTGCATTTTTGTGCACAATTGCAACGTTTCTATCCTTGTTTTCCAAATCTTGATTCCAAAGCAACAATTTCACCCATTGATATTTTTGCAGAAGAAGTTTCAGATATATTGATAAAATTTTCCTTACAGATGGAAAACTGATTTCTAGTATACATCTGTGATAACATCCCATGTTTTGTAGCCAATTGATAATAGTCACATCCACATTCGCAACACATGTAAGGATATTTCTGGAATCTGTACGACCTCTGTCGACATCAGGAACACGGAACCTTACAGTATCTCCACATTTTGCAGGAGGAAAATATGCCTGCGATACTTTGAGCATTTTTTTCCTTGATCTTGGAATCCAAGTTTCGCTTATTCTATATTTCTTTTAGGTGCCTCTTTTCTGTTGCACAGTAAACATATTTTGGATTCTGATATTCTGCCCTATTAGCGGTTCGGCAACGGGTGGTCGGCGTGGAAAAAATAGAGAACAATAGCACTCTAACTTTCTCACTTAATTTCGAACAAACACTGGCGTGTGTGTTAACATTCACGTAATTAGTAAATTGCAGTATCTGAGACACACAAAATCGCCTTGGAGTATGTTAACATTCCACCGGTGTATGTCCAAAACAAAAAAAATATTGAAATAATTTCGGACTTACACCATTAATATTGGTGATTGTCGAGATACACTGGTGCATCTTAACGTTCACTAATATCGGACATTCACAGTAACATATATATATATATATATATATTTATATATATATATGTTATATATATATATATATATATATATATATATATATATATATATATATATATATATATATATATATATATATATATATATATATATATATATATATATATATATATATATATATATATATATATATATATATATATATATATATATATATATATATATATATATATATATATATATATATATTTATATATATATATATGTTATATATATATATATATATATATATATATATATATATATATATATATATATATATATATATATATATATATATATATATATATATATATATATATATATATATATATATATATATATATATATATTTATATATATATATGTTATATATATATATATATATATATATATATATATATATATATATATATATATATATATATCTATATATATATATATAAACAAGTTTAAAGTTTCTTTGCCTAATTGGCCACTATCGTGTATGTAACTTAAGAGATATAGAATTAAATTTTCTGAATTATGAAGATAACTTAGATAATTTAACATAGGATTATAAAGATGAATAAACGTAAAAGATTGAACCATAGGCGGGATTCGAACCCACATTTCTGGATTTCTAGTCCAGGGTGTTTACCAATTACACCACTTCGGTCCTATTAGATTTTCATATTTTTGTAAATATAAACCTCTGAAAGGATAGTAGATCATTGATGAACACAATGCGATTCGATGCCCTACCATAGATCAACTATTCACGCACATTCATCTAAAGTTCAGTCGTTTTTTGAAGTAAGGATTGTAGGTTAGTACTGCTATGGTTGGCAGTTACTTGACATCTATGGTAGGGCATCGAATCGCATTGTGTTCATCAATGATCTACTATCCTTTCAGAGGTTTATATTTACAAAAATATGAAAATCTAATAGGACCGAAGTGGTGTAATTGGTAAACACCCTGGACTAGAAATCCAGAAATGTGGGTTCGAATCCCGCCTATGGTTCAATCTTTTACGTTTATTCATCTTTATAATCCTATGTTAAATTATCTAAGTTATCTTCATAATTCAGAAAATTTAATTCTATATCTCTTAAGTTACATACACGATAGTGGCCAATTAGGCAAAGAAACTTTAAACTTGTTTATAATTAACCAGAACAATTCTCAGTCAGTTCTATTGAAATATATAAGAACCAGGATGCTGTCATTTGAATAAGAACTGTCAAGTAACTGCCAACCATAGCAGTACTAACCTACAATCCTTACTTCAAAAAACGACTGAACTTTAGATGAATGTGCGTGAATAGTTGATCTATGGTAGGGCATCGAATCGCATTGTGTTCATCAATGATCTACTATCCTTTCAGAGGTTTATATTTACAAAAATATGAAAATCTAATAGGACCGAAGTGGTGTAATTGGTAAACACCCTGGACTAGAAATCCAGAAATGTGGGTTCGAATCCCGCCTATGGTTCAATCTTTTACGTTTATTCATCTTTATAATCCTATGTTAAATTATCTAAGTTATCTTCATAATTCAGAAAATTTAATTCTATATCTCTTAAGTTATATATATATATATATATATATATATATATATATATATATATATATATAAATATATATATATATATGTTAGCCATAATTTTATAAAATTTTTACGGAAAGCAAAGTAAAAACTGACAGTTTTGAGAATAAATTCTTCAAATGCCAAAATGACATTAGAAAAGCAAAGGCAACTAAGGTATTTTAATCAAGTAAAATTAGGAAGCCAAAATTGCAGAGACTCGAAAATTAATTTTTTCAAGCTAATCCGTTGATTTTATTAAAATTTTCTAAGAGTAAGAAAAGTTTTAAATTAGATAAGCTATCTACATAAAAAATATCGAGTAAATTACATTGACCACAAAAAAGTTCTGGACACTTTTCCCGTTACATTCTCAAGTTTGAGCCATTTCTATGTTCTCTGAGGCTCTGTGCTCCACTCTCAAAAATGGCCATTATTGACAGTAACTAACCTGCTAAATATTGTAAAAGTTCTTTATCACGTTCTCAAGTTATACCGAAAAAACAAAATTATTTTTGCAATTTTGAAGCCCTCTACCGGGTAAACAAGACATTTGAGGCAAAAGTAAAAAGGCTCATCAATTTTTTTTCGAATCAAAGAATCTTCGGTTTTATTTTGGCCACGCAGTTTGAGGACACCCTGTAGATATATATATATATATATATATATATATATATATATATATATATAAATGTATGTATATATATATATATATATATATATATATATATATATATATATATATATATATATATATATATATATATATATATATATATATATAACTTAAGAGATATAGAATTAAATTTTCTGAATTATGAAGATAACTTAGATAATTTAACATAGGATTATAAAGATGAATAAACGTAAAAGATTGAACCATAGGCGGGATTCGAACCCACATTTCTGGATTTCTAGTCCAGGGTGTTTACCAATTACACCACTTCGGTCCTGTTAGATTTTTATATTTTTGTAAATATAAACCTCTGAAAGGATAGTAGATCATTGATGAACACAATGCGATTCGATGCCCTACCATAGATCAACTATTCACGCACATTCATCTGAAGTTCAGTCGTTTTTTTTTTGAAGTAAGGATTGTAGGTTAGTACTGCTATGGTTGGCAGTTACTTGACAGTTCTTATTCAAATGACAGCATCCCGGTTCTTATATATTTCAATAGAATTGACTGAGAATTGTTCTGGTTAATTATAAACAAGTTTAAAGTTTCTTTGCCTAATTGGCCACTATCGTGTATGTAACTTAAGAGATATAGAATTAAATTTTCTGAATTATGAAGATAACTTAGATAATTTAACATAGGATTATAAAGATGAATAAACGTAAAAGATTGAACCATAGGCGGGATTCGAACCCACATTTCTGGATTTCTAGTCCAGGGTGTTTACCAATTACACCACTTCGGTCCTGTTAGATTTTTATATTTTTGTAAATATAAACCTCTGAAAGGATAGTAGATCATTGATGAACACAATGCGATTCGATGCCCTACCATAGATCAACTATTCACGCACATTCATCTGAAGTTCAGTCGTTTTTTTTTTGAAGTAAGGATTGTAGGTTAGTACTGCTATGGTTGGCAGTTACTTGACAGTTCTTATTCAAATGACAGCATCCCGGTTCTTATATATTTCAATAGAACTGACTGAGAATTGTTCTGGTTAATTATAAACAAGTTTAAAGTTTCTTTGCCTAATTGGCCACTATCGTGTATGTAACTTAAGAGATATAGAATTAAATTTTCTGAATTATGAAGATAACTTAGATAATTTAACATAGGATTATAAAGATGAATAAACGTAAAAGATTGAACCAAAAATATAAAAATCTAACAGGACCGAAGTGGTGTAATTGGTAAACACCCTGGACTAGAAATCCAGAAATGTGGGTTCGAATCCCGCCTATGGTTCAATCTTTTACGTTTATTCATCTTTATAATCCTATGTTAAATTATCTAAGTTATCTTCATAATTCAGAAAATTTAATTCTATATCTCTTAAGTTACATACACGATAGTGGCCAATTAGGCAAAGAAACTTTAAACTTGTTTATATATATATATATATATATATATATATATATATATATATATATATATATATATATATTGCGACAAGATGAGATCTGTTATATATATTTTCTATACAAATGGAGATCCGTTTTGTGAGGTGAGATCCGATTTCGGATCTCGTTTTGTTTCGAGTGTATATCGTCACCATTTTCAATATTCATATTCATAGAAACAAAGTTTAAAATTTTCAATGGATCTCATTTTTACTCATTATTTCACCTCTTATACAATCATAGTTCATGGAAATTGATAAAGGTGGCGCTTCACAATACTCAAGCAAAGAGCTATTTTATGCACTACACGAGATCCTCTAGTAGCGGCAACGCTGGAGACAACGAAATACGTGAAATGAAAGAGAGGTATTATCATTAACATCAGCAGAGTTTGATTTTCTCGCTTAACTAATAATTTATCCATTATAAATTATTACCGTTATCAGTCTCCTGAGCTAAAACATTAGAAATACGTTGTTGAAATGTTTCAAAATAGGACAATAAGGATATATTTGTCATGCTTCTAAATCGATTTTAACAGTAACTCTTACATATTTAGTTCATTATTGCTAGTGTCCAGGTATATTTCAATAGGTAATTATATTTCAATCTAGATTTCAATTAGACTCGAGAAAGAATTTCTGGAAATTACCCGTCTGATGTAATTTTCTATATATATAATATATGCTTCATAATTCCACAAGTGATGTCACGATATACAATATACAACCTCACATTACCTGTGACAATCACAGATAGTCTCGACGTTTGATTTAATTTTATTCTGTAGGATATAGAGGATTATTACATTACCCAATATACGGGGCAACAGACACTTACTGGATATAAAAACAAACGAAATATTATTGAATAAAATTTTTCATTACTGCATGAAAATTCATTCTCTTACTTTACTACATGGCCAAACCATATTTAACTGACGCACAGTCAACGTTGGTAACCAGTGAGGACCAATTTCATTTATTTATCATCATGCGGAAGACTAAGGCAGCGAGCAAAGAACTAACGGGAATGGTGATGGAAACACCATCATGGGAGATTAAAAGGAGACATCAGGGGGAATATGACGATGTTATCCATAGCACAGCAGTGGAACCAACTGAAGAACTTTGAACAGGTACTTATATCTATCTGTATGAGAAATGTGAGGACGCACAGGTTAATTTTAGTTTCAATTACATAAATGCTTAGATAATTTTATGTTGTATAAATTTAAATTCAGAAATGTTTGATAACGGTATTATCCTCAAGGCAGCAGATTATGTGTTGCCTTCTATAAAGAGCAACAAATAACAAGGAAATAGAGTTGTTGCACAGTCTAGGTAGATTGTCAAAACAAATGTTAAATTTGAAGCTTAAAAGTCTGTGTACTCAAATAAGCAAAATTTCAAATATCAATTTTAAAATGAATAGAAGTCAACGTTCCAGTAATGTTCAACTAGAAGAATCAATGTCAACGTGGACCTACACCACGGAATTTTGCTGATCCAAGGTAGAATTCATACATCACGTTCATGACCGTGAAATGTTATATCATAACATTTTGTACATCAGGAGCAACGATTCAGCAAATATAACGATTATTTCGAGATTATATATGAATTCTCGGGAAATAGTTCAAATTAACAGTAATGCTTTATATTTTCTCGTCTTTTCGTACGTTTCGGTCTCACGACCATCATCAGAAGACTTATTTTGTCTATAACCGGATTACTTAAAACTAATTGTATTAATACAAAGCGTCTTTATCGCACCAATTCCATTTATAATTCCCACATCGCCGAAACGAACAGAAACACGAATAATCGATATTGTAACACATCAATGTTATCAGTATGAATATCAAGAATCCACTGTTAGGCAGTACTCTTAGAAAATGAAAGCTCACATCAACAATTTCTATGAACGAGTAAAGAGAACAATAGGTTCAAGTATCTACTTTCAAACCAGATGTTAAGATTTACGAGCTAATAGGAAAAGGTTTGTCACTTATTGGAAAGATACTTTTGACATTCTACCTAAAATATACTTTTAACATTATAAAGACGCATGTAGGAATTTGCAAGAGTTTTAATTAATTAAGTTAGTATACATCTGACTTAGTGTCTGAATATCTATTCTATGATTTACAGATTTATAGTCACGTCTTATGTGAATCTCCAGAATTGATCTTTTATAATAATTGGTTTCCTTAGTTGAAATATTTACATTTTCATAATCGAATTGTTGGTTATAATCAAAGCAGTGTTTAGCAAGGGCGATGGAATTTTCTAAGTTTTTGTTTCTTGTGCTATACTTATGGCCATACATTCTTTTTTGTGAATACTGTTTAGAGATTCCAGTATAAGTCCCATCGCAAACTAAACAATTTAATTTGTACACTGTGTGGGTTTGTTTATCTTTAGTTATCAAAGGTTTCAGATTTGAGAAATATTTTAAACACAGCTAGTAGGCTCATGCGCGACATTTATATCATACTATTTCAAATATTTCCTAATTTTCTCTGAGGTCTCTAGAATGTATGGGAATGTTTTACAGTTGTCTGTATTACCTTTCATGTTATTTATAAATGACGATCCATTATACATTTTGTTTATTCTTCCTTTAATGATAGGATTGAAAAATGTTTCTAGGTAGCCATTCATTTACAGTGTACTACGAACAATTTTTAAATTTTTGGGACAGTCCTTTGCGTGGGACAATTTGACCGTGCGATCTGTAAGGCTGTTTATAACACTTTTTTTATAACATGTTGGTGCAACGGAAGTGAAGTGAAGATAACGTTGAGATCAAACTTCTTTAGTAAATCACGAAATTTTTTATTTTTTCATCTCCATCATGCCTAATGTTCATATTTAGGAAATTTATGTTTTGGTTCACTTCTATTTCACGAGTAAATTGAAGATTACAGTGGAAATTGTTAAATTTATTAATCACGTACTGAATTTTATCATTGGAAACACACATAAGGCAATCATCTACATACCGTTTAAAGAATACTGGTTGAAAATCTGATGAATTTATAACAGATTCCTCTAGGCATTCCATAACAAGGTTAGCAATAGTAGTTGAAATAGGGTCCCATTGCTGTACCGAATATTTGTCCAAAATATTGCTCGCCATATTGAAAATAAGTGCATTCTAAGCAAAACTGTAATGCATTTATAAATTCCGATTGATCTAGAGGTGTGTGGTTTTCAGTCTCTGCTCTACGTTTTTTGATACTACTCAATGCCAAAACGATTGGTACATTTGTAAATGAAGTTACAACATCCAAGGAAATTAGTTGATGATTCACGGGTACGGATTGATTTTTTTAAAATTAATTTTAATTGCATGAGTCATTCACATAAAATTCATTTTTCCCTATTATATTATTGATAAATTTTAATAAATTGTAGGTAGGCGCACCAATATTATATATCGCAGAATATTTCAAGATGTAACATATGTAGTAGAATCAAATTATGCAGGAAAAATCGAGAAACGATCTACGAAGAAGGGACTGAATGCCCGGGGAAATGTGAATTTGTCTCTTGGAAGCGTAAGAACTACTGACATAAAATGGTAGGCGGTGAGGAATTCGGTACAATTATAGTAAGGAAGACATTAAGACACAATGTAACAAGGGTTAGTTGTACAACAAATAAACCGGCAGTTCATTTCCTTAGTGCAAAATTTGGAAGCAATTAACAATTTTTTTCTATACTTGACTAGACAAGAGGGATCCTATGATGTTCGAAGAACATCGTGTGAGTTAGCAGTGGAAGTAGAAAAATGAGATAAACATTAGTATTTTTCTTCAAGGTTTTGAGGTTAGAGGTATAAAGAAAGACCTTACTAGGTCCATAACTTCGTAGAGTTTGACAGTGACACATTATGTGTTACTATTGCAATTATTCCAGTTTCGTTCATTGTTGCGACGTAGACACGATGACGTGCTCAGTGGAATAAGTTAGTTAGTTGATGTGAATTAGTTTTCAAACCTCTTCTGATGACGGTCGTGAAATCGCAACGAACGTAAAGACGAAAATATAGTAGACATCAGTGTTAATGTGTTCTATTTCCCAAGCTTTCACATATAATTAAGAGGTTATGATTTAAGTATATTTTGGAAACAGGGGGCATGTATTATATAGGGGTAACATTACATTACCCAATATACAGGATAAGAGAAAACCCTTGAATTGAGGCCTAATTGAAGGATGGTTTGTATGTGATATCAACTATTCGATAATAATTCATTTGAGTGTTATGTTCGTTTGTTTTGATGTGCAGTTTGTTCACCTGTCATAAAAAATTATCTTATAAGCCAAAGGCAGAATTTCAAAAATCTTGTCAAAACCTTTTGAACCTTTATAAATGAGTGTTTTTGCTACTGAAAGACTGGGGAGAAATGTATTCTTCATCAGATCTACTATCATGAGAATAGAATCATTGATTTTCTTGTACATGTTAACGTTTTTCTTTATTGAAATTAGTATATTAAATACGTATAAGCTTGGAATCCTTGAAATTTGTAGAAGTGAAATATTGGTTTGCAATGATATTGAAGATTGGCTCTTCATGTGCATTTGAAAATTTTCATTTGTTTAAATGCATTTTCTAGTTCCGATCCAGGTCTCCAAAAACTTCACGTATAGGTGACAATTCACTGAACTGAGTGGTAATAATCAGAATATGTGACTGGTTTGTATTATAATAACAAGTAATGGATAAAACAATCAACATATGTAAATAAGACATTTCCAGATGAACTCCAATACTCGTAGGTTGGAATGAACATTTCCATACTGAGAGCATGTAGTAAATATCATTGGGTATGAAAATTATTACATGAATCAAGAAATAAGAGCTTCTATTCCAAAATTTTTGGATTTGTAACAGTTTTTCAATGAAATTGAATTCGATTAGCATGATTCAGTCTTTTTTAGTAGTTCTACTATCTTTTGTCCCCGCAACATTTCAACACTTTGGTAACTATTCACTACAATAACAAGTGATATTATGTCTGCAATAATATAACTTCAATTCAGCAAAAATATCGCGGGAAGCGTGGATGCTAATAAAGTCAACCGATACGGTGCGACACCCATCTTTAGCGCGCGAAAGCCCGATCGATTGTTATTTGCATTCATCGGTTAATTATATTAGGTTATATTTGTGATGCTTCCGAATAAATTTTATCAAAATCGCTCACAGATTATGTTAATTTTTGCTAATATCTAGGTAGATTTTAATAGTTATAATTCAATTTATATTTCAATAACAATAGTATTTCTGGAGATTACCCTTATGAAGAACATTTGCTTTTATTTTGTTATTGAAATGAACTCTTGGAAATCAAAATTACAGTTCAGGAAATGATTTCAACAGAATTGAAATCGAGATTACACTTATTAAACTTTGATATACTTAACATATTTCGTTGTATATCAACATTGTCAGAAGTATTATAACACGTGTGAGTTGAGAGTTTTGTTAATAAGTGATAATGAAGAACAAATAAAAAAATAAGACATTTCGAGATGAACTTCAATAGTCATAGGGTAACGAAATATTTGAATATTGCGAGCATATAGTAATATTATTGGCATAAATATCATTACCCTATATGAACAGGGGAGTTTTTAAGGTGTTTATATTTATTATTATACTTATAGTCAGTTTATTTTCACCACATTGGAAGAGGTTTGTACTCATATGATAGTTACTCTAGTAATCAAAAATTAGTAGGGATTCATAAAGCTTTGTATGTTATTGCTAGACGTACAAATAAATGACGTATGAGTTGGACCGGCAACACCGCCGGATCTCACCTATACCAAAAATGTCTCAATATACAACTTTGGATCTCGTCTTGAATGTATCTGTAACGGAACTCTACCTGGTATGTATATATATGTATATTTCAAATTGAGAAATTGTTTCCCCTCTCTCTTAATTCCTGCGAAGCATGTATCTATTTGCATTGCCCAGATAAAATAGATCTAAAAAATTGTTTCCATATAGTGTATCTCGGGTTGTCCACAAAATAAACGGATCTCACCTTGACGAGAAAACATGTATATATATATATATATATATATATATATATATATATATATTATATTGCGACTGGCCTTGTCCTAGAGCCAAAAAAAAAATATATATTTTCCGTTAAGAGTTATAGTGGCATTCTTTTTCAAGCATTTCGTCAGATTAGCTTACTTCTTGATGAATTGTCGGTAATAAAAATAAGAATAAAAGAGTCGTAAGAATCCTTTGAATCGTTTTTGTGTTTTTTGAATTGAGAAGTTTCTTATTGCTGAAATTTTTTCGGGGTTTAGTTTAATGCCTTGTGGAGTTCTATTATGTCCTAGATAATTAACTTCTTCCCTAGGAAACTAGGATTTATCTAATTGAATTTTTGAGTTCAATTAAGTCTTTCGATCACTTGTTCAATGTTCTTGAAGAGAAACGCTGAAAATAATAATATCGTCCAAGTTAACTGAACAAATCTCATTTTGTATGCCTCGTGAGATGTTGTCCATAACGCTTTGAGATGTCGTCGGGGCATTTTTAAGTCCAAATGGCATTCTGACGTATTCATAATGGCCACTCTCGACGCTAAAAGCAGTTTTTGGAATATCTGCCTCGTCCATTCCGATCTGGTTAAATCCAGATAGGAGATCTAAGGTTGTAAAATATTGACAACGACCTTATTCATCTAAGATGTCATTTATATTAGGTAACGGATATTTGTCTGAGACAGTTTTCACATCGAGATTTCGATAATCGACAACTACTCTCCATTTTTGTCTACCACTAGCATCTTGTTTTTTAGGAACTGTCCAAGTTGGGGGATTCCAAAAGTTACTTCTTGGTCTAAGATTTTCTTTATCTGGGACATGACTTCTTGTTTATATATAATTGGGTATCGATATGTTTTGGAATATACAGGAATTCCATATGTAATTTTCATCTGATGTTCAACTGTGTTAGTGGAATTATGTGGTTTATTTTCGTTGTCGAAAATGTCGGAGTATTCTTTAATTACTTTAGAAATTATTTTATTTTCTTCTGAATTCATGTGTTCAGTTCTAATTTTTGGTGATTCAATTTGATTACATTCAAAATTATTAAAGTCGGAATATTAACAAAATTGGTTTTGATATTGTGTATTTCAGTGGTTCAGCATGAAGAGGTTCTGAAAAAGTTTTGCAATGTTTTCAGTATTAATAATTATTATCGTTACGTACTCTTCATGATTTTTACTTGTCGTAACACATAATGGTATTTCGCAACCATGTGATGTTATGTGTGGTACGATAGTGTCTCCATTGTCAACTGAAGTTATGATTCTAATTACTTGTCCGCAACGGGGTTGTAGCGAATAAGAATTAATTTGTCTTTGTGGAATGTTTTGAAAGTGAATTTTCACTTTTGCACTAGGAGTTATTGAATGTCGATTTTTAAAATCTTAGGTAGAATTCTAAATTATCTAAACCTATCGAACCTTTGAAAATATCATGAAACTTGAACAAATGAAATTTCATATGTTCACCAGGTTTCTTGAAAATTTCGGGTACTTCCATCCATCCACTATATTGGTGAGCAGAAGTTGAAAAGGTATTTAATACAATGAACGGATCATACTGTATAGTATGGGGAATTATTTGTTATCGGAATGAATAAATGATTTTGTAGCTCCCATATCAATGAGGAATTTTAAATTGTCTAAATTAGGAAAAATTATATACGGTAATTTACTTGTATATTCTTCATTATGATTGAATGGTAATAATCGTTGATTTCTGGTTCCGAGATCAATATCTGGGAATTCTCCTCGTATTCTTCAAATTGAACTGAATTTTGATCTGGTAATGAAATTTCTTCGCTATTAGTTTCATCAATTTCAAATATTTCGTTGTTAAATAACTCTTCAGACGTATAACGATTGTTGGCAGGCTTTGTGAATGTTTGTCTGGTGCTTACACCCATAGGGGTTTTTACCGACGGTTGATAATGAGGATTCGGCTTGGAAACTTTCTTATTCTGTGGTTAAATGTATTGTTTTGTAGAGGTATATTAGGACTTTCGAATACTTGCGCATTAGTTGAAAATTTCCGATTGTTCATTTGCCTTGGTTGTATACTCATAGCTTGAGAAGGAAAATTATTATTTGATACTTTTTGTGATACATTCAATGGTTGATTTAGTAATCTTCAGCTTTTATCAGTTAGAATTTTTTGAGGACTGAATATAGGTTTTGTGATAGTATCTAACATTATTTCCCTCATTGGAATGAAATAAGGCAGTTTGTATATCTACAGGTCGCATAGCGCAAATTGAACTACCTGTGGTTCTTTTAAACCAGGTTTTCAATGCTTATCTATTATATAGATTTTGTTTTATAGTTTTACCAACATCTGTTCCCTCGTGTGTTTTCACATAGGAGCAAAGTATATTGAGCAGACTAATAACTTCATCATAAAACTGTAGAGCATTTTTGTTATTTTCTTTCAAAAGGACGAGATCTCGAATTAAACAAATCTCATCTCTTTGATTTCTTATTAAAATACTCTTCAGGTCCGTCCAAGTATTGATAGCCTGTATATTAGCAGCAATTTTAGCATTTCCTATCAATCTGTTGGTGATATATTTCAATATGAAAATGTTTACGAAATTATTTGGATTGTTATACACAAATGTATTTATTATACTTTCTGCAATATTGAGAAATTCATTTAATTCATTGGGATTGCCATCGTATTGTGGCACACATGATAAAAATTCAGGTCTAAATGCTAGAGGAATATTATTAATATTATCAACTATGGGATATGTTTCGGTACTAGGAGATATGGATGTAGAGAGAGTAAAGATTTCGATTGCGTCAACTAGTTTATCGACTACAGATATTTAATTATCAAAGTTTTTCTCACTGCTGACTAGTTGATAATTAGTTAATAGTAGTATACGATGTGAATGAGTTCATATAACATATACAACTCAAAGTTGAACCCAACGACCATCAAATGCGCTCAAACGAATTCGTTTTTGAGAATATATGCATACGTCATAGTGGCTACAACCTACAATGACAAAGAGAGAACAAACAAGCTGGAAAACTGTCCTCAATATCAGACTTGCGAGTTGAGACGACAAAGCACAATAAGGTTACGATACGGACCCGAAAATGGCGGAAACCATTAACATGTTGAGATGCAACTTCTGTCTTTCTGTTCTCGTGAAGTTAATATCAAAACTCGGTATAGGAAGCCGTTACGATGTGATAACTTTTTGTATGAATCTGACAAAACCATTTTTTATAGCTTATATAACAGAGACAGTTTCGTGACTATAGTTTAGACAACTAGCATATCATCATTGTTACATCGATGTATTCAGAATAAAAGAGGAGACAGAACCAAATACTAGAGTCCCGTAGGTAAAAACACTAATATCTTCAAAGCAGAAATCCATGCAATTGAGAGAAGTGGCCAACACAATGTGCACGAATGATAAAAAAGGAAGGACATAGTAATCATGTCGGATAGTCAAGCAGCTATAAAGCTACATAGGCTCAGGATGGTTCTTGGCCAGGAAAACATCTTGGGAATGCAGATTCACCCTCCTCTCAAAAATGTTGTCTCACCATATTTCAGAGTCTACAACTACCACTAACAATAACCTTCCTCATATGAATTTAAAAATGAACACTTTAATGTCTATGTCTATGCTTATGAAATTTCAAGTCTAGTATATACACAAAAATCCAAAACAGGCACAATGACATAATTGCTCCGAAACATGATTGTATTAATATCAAATTCCTCAAACGTATTTTCGAACAATTATCTTTGATTCCGGAGCAGAGAAATTATTCAGAATGCAAAAGGAATCCGAGATTGATTGAAGAATCCAAATATTCTATGGATAGTGTGGAAAGATATATCGAATTTGGTATGCGTATATTAATTGCGTCTTGTTGACGATGCACACATAAATCTTCCGACTTCGTTAGTCTGGATCAATAACTCAACTTACACCGTAAGCCGGTAAATCCAGGACAAAATAATCATTTCATTTTTTATTCTGTTATGACTGGCCGAGTTACACTATTATTTGGGTTCCTCAATCATTATTCCAAACATTGATGAGGAGTAGATAAAATCTGATGATATTGTCGTAGCCGGTAGTCTGTCATATTGGAACTATATGAATCTGCTACATTACCTAAATATCAGTTTATTTTGCCGTGAAAATTATCATCAGCTCTCGAAGCAGAAATTGCATGCTTAAGCCAACATTCTGTGTTTTGCAGTATATGAAATAGACAGTTTGCAGCATTACCTAGAACAAACGTTCACTTAGTAACGCCTAGGGTGTTCATCTAACAAGCCGTGAATTACTGAATTCACGTGGGCGCTAAACTTATACGACTCCTGCACACAACAAATGATTCTGTCGGAACTTTGCATCTGAGTAGGCGAGAGGCATTCATTATATTAGATTATGTTGTTTTTGCTTCCGTCATTCTATGTACATAAACTTTATGATGCAATCGCAGCTCTCCAGAGACGTAATTATTCATGATAAGGTCTTTCTAGTCCAGATCGATTAGTAACGTCACGAAATTTTGTTTCTAGACTGCTGTATCGCTCTTTTTGTAGAGCTCTTCACTGGAAAGAACAAATTTTGCAACGTTACTGAGCAATCTCTGTTGAAGGTAACCGACCAACAACATGGTAAAAAGACTGCAATATCGCACGTCATCTATCGATCTGAACTGGAAAGACCTTATCAATGTTATCTGGAGAAAGCCAAAATGAGATAAATGAATTAATTCTTTTGTTTCTAATTCTGTTACATTGATTGGGTTTGGTGTCGTCATCTACCGCACTCAAATATTCTCAGATTCCCCGTAACTTTTGTAAAGTTCCATAAATCTATCAGTCACTGTATTACATTGTTCCACTGAGAAATCGAACAATGTTCTACATCGACTGATGAATTTTCCGGAATTAACAAGAGTTACGGGGAATGTGAGAATACTAGAGTGCGGCAGATTGCGACATCAAACCGAATCGTTTTAAGAGAATTGGAAACAAATGAGTATACATACCATTCATCTCATTTTGGCTTTTTCCAGATAGCATTGATAAGGTCTTTCTAGTCCAGATCGATCAGTAGCATCACAAAACTCATAGCTCAAGACAGCTGTTTCGCTTTTCTCATGAATCTCATCAGTGGAACGAGCAAGTTCGCATTGTTACTGCACGATCTCTCTTGAAGTTAGTCACAACCGACCATAAGAATATTCATTCGTTTCTAATTCTCTTACGTTGATTTGGTTTGATGGCGCCATATGTTCCATACAAGTATTCTCACATTACCCCTGATTTTTGTTGAGTTCGGAAAATCTTTCAGTCAATGTAGTACATTGTTTGATTTCCCAGTAGAACATCTAATCAGAGAAGGCGTGAGATATTTTAATTCTTTCACCGTGTTGTTGATCGGTAATAACTACCTTCAACAGAGATCGTTCAGTAACAATGCAAAGTTGCTCGTTCCAATGATGACTCTATGAGAAAAGCGAAACAACTGTCAGGAACTATAAGTTCGTGACGTTTCTGATAAATCTGAACTAGAAAGGACTTATCATTGTTATCTGGCGAAAGCTAACATTAGATAAATGAGTATATTCATTTGTTTATAATGCTCTAAAATAGATATCCTCAGATACACGAGTCTGGGTGAGTTGGCTTTTTTCTCTTGATGATGGATTTGTTCGAAATTGATCTATGGTTTGTTTAGCGACCTAGATGAGTTACAAATCTACTTTAGGAAATGTAAAATGAATTACTAATCACGTAATTTAACATTTGGTCTTCCGGAAGCCTGATCAATTTTGGTTTAAAAAAAGAATACTTGAATTTGTCGCAAGTACTTATCGATAGTTTCATGAAAGGCACATGGTTCATTGTTCCGTTTGTCGTAGTGTGCTGGTACATTGTCCCTTTCATTGAGCCTAAGTGCCAAAATAGCGCTCGACATTGTTCAATTACAATTCTTACGACTTTAAAATTAGTCGTGGATACCGAATACCTAACAGCCTGGGTTCGATTAACATAGTCCTTGCGTTGACCGCCAGTATCTTGGCTCGCGATTCACCCGCTTACGTTGTTACATCGCGCTCTTATCGCTTGACATCTTTTATTGTTTACATTATTTTAGGTACAGACGTTAGTTGTTAGAATGGCCAATCTAAATCAAAAAATTTTACCAAACAAAACGTTTAGATCATTAGCGATTGACAGAATTAATGATATTTCACCGGTTGCAGTGGAGGCAGTAAGTGATCCTTACGTACCTACATACATTATTTAAAATGCGTTACGCCACTCTTTATGGTGCATTTAAATCTTTTGAAAGTTGTCACGTGAAAATAATTAGTTTAATGAGCACTCTGGAGGATGTTCAAGATTTGTTATTAGCGGAAAAACTACTTAGAACTACGGTTGACAGAGATTATTTTAGAGTGAAGGCAATTCATCACGATTTGCTTGAAGATACTTCAAATCAAACTGCTCAATCAGGGGCTTCGTTGGATGGTACTTCTCAAGCCTCACCTATTGGAAGTTGCCTAAAATTCCATTACCAAAGTTTGATGATCAATTAAGTATGTGGTCAAACTTTATTGATTTATTCACAAAATTGGTTCATGAAAATACTGCATTAGGAGGTATTGAAAAATTTCAATTTTTAGTAGGTCGTCTTTCGAATGAACCGTTATCGATCGTGAAAGGTGTATAGCTGTCTAACGATGATTATGCTATCGCATTTGAAAATTTTGAAAAACGCTACAACAATAAACGTTTATTAGCTACATTCTTTTGGAAAGAAATCGTTAATTTTCCTAAGCTCATCAAGGAAGATGTAGTAGTACTTCGCAAATTAATAAACACTCTTTCAGAAAATCTTCCTGCATTAGATGCGCTGGAGTTCGGGGTAGATCATTGGGATTCTCCTCTATTTAACATTTTGCTTGAAACAATCGATGTCAATACTCGAACTCGATTTGAGATGAAATATAGTGATGTAGATTAACATCATTTCACTGATTTGCTTAATTTTTTGGGTAGCCACTGCAAGGCAATGGAAACAGTGGACATCATGGAACACAGCAGAAGAGCTTCTTCGCAATCTTTTGCCAAAACCAGCCTTAAAATTGAAGGCAAAGGTATTCAATCATTTCTAGTTAATAATGATCCTATTGATTGTTATCTATGGAGAGGTTCTCACTATTCTAGCAAATGTCTCACGTTTTTACAAAAGGGTTCTTATGATCGGTTTTTAATAGCTAAAAAGCAATGGCTTTGCATTTATTGTTTAAGTGATGGTGATGGCTTACAATCTTGTGAAAGTTCATCCACATGCGAGGTTTATAATGAAGATCATCACACCTTATTGCATTTTCAACCCAAAAAAGATAAGTCATCCACAGCGGAGAATGGGGACCCTAAAAATGAACCTGACCCGTCTTATCGTTCGATGGTTAGTGGTGTCGTGAATTCTAGAACTATGGATACCACCATCTTATTGTCGACTCTAGAAATAAATATCGTTGATGCGTTTGGTAATTGTCAGCCTTTCAGAGCCTCATTGGATAATGGAAGGCAGGCTTCATTCATTACCGAGAAATGTCGTAAAAAATTGGGTTTTCGTTATTTCCCTATATCAAATCAAGTGCATGGTATTGGTAATATGATAAGCGTCAAACCTAAAGGAAAATTATCCTTCACTATACGTCCTGTACACACAAGATCCCTGAAATTATGGAAGAGTCGTTTGTTTCATCGAAAATTTGTGCGGACATGCCAGATATTTCGTTCACGAGTGCTTCATGGCCTCATCTTAAAAATTTGCAGTGTGGTGCCGCCTACATGATAAGTGGAGGTGGTAAACATAGGTGCAATCTAATATTAATTATGCATATGGAATATAGTCAATTATAAGAATTCATTCTATAATGTACTCTATTTACAGTTCAGCTAATAAATAAACTTATAATAACCAACGTCAGGTTTTTAATCTAAACCAATGAAGACAATACCTCTATATGGCGATCCTGCGAATCCTGAAATGGAATCAGACTACGGAATACTCAAGAGTATATAATAAGTGTTAATCCAGTAAAATCAATAGTGCGAATTGGAAGAAAATGGGTACTACAAATTCCAAACAATCCGAAGTTACAGACACAGGAGTAGTCAACACAAATTTCATCACGGATCAACAATATATTCAGGTACCCACAGACTTAAGGATTGTACTTTACGTAATAGCTACGTTCATACTTGCACTCCTCATATTGAAAGTCAGGAAGGCTTACCGAAGAGGAGTAACACGAGATCTGTCTAGAAGCATGGTCCTAAGAACACAAGTAGGAGACGCTTAAAAAGTGAGCATATTGAAATATTCCTCAAAATTTCAAAATTTACACATGATGTTGATGAACTCTTTCGTAAGTGAACAATTTAAAACAGCTGACTCTTCATTTTCGCAATACATATTGTATTAGTAATATATATGTAATATATTCAGAATAGTAAACTGCTGTGCAACGAATAAAAAGCGCAAAGTAATTAGTAAAAATATTTTATATTGAGTTCATATGGTTGCAAATTAACAATTTATTATTTATTTTATTATAATATTAACGTTATGTGCATTTTTGATTCAACAATGTTAAAGGAAATGTAATTGCATTAATTGTACAGGTGTATTTGTATATGTCTTTTATAAATTGGGAAGACACCCTTGACAAGCTATCAAATTTAAGCATCTCAGTAACAAGCGAAAGTAAACGCGTATTAAAAAAGCAAGTACCAAAAAGTCAAACAGTTCGAGATGAAGTTCGTGACAATTTAACAAAGTATTTCAATCAATTTGTTAATATCGTAATCAGTTTGTATTACTCCTTAGACTTAAATCAGAAACAAATAATTAAAAAGCTTTTCACAAAACTCAGAGATCGGGTAATAAGAGCATTCCAAACATTGAAAGTAGATTACAAAATACCTTCTTCTTGTACAGAAATAATAAATCCACAATTTGTAGATAAAGAAATATACGAATCTGACTCTGAAAGCGATACTGAAATAAAAGAGGAAACTATTCTTAATACGAATACAAAGATAAACGACAAAATGGCTATGACCAAAATAGAATTTTTCAATTTTGCTGGCAAAATTTTACCAAATGAATTTGACGGTTCTGCTGATAGACTACAATCATTTTTAGACGCGTTAAAATTCCTTGAAGCAAATGCAGATGGTCATGCGGATAATGCAGTAGCGTATGTGAGAACCAGGCTCACCGGGAAAGCACGCGACCTAATAACGGAAAATGACACGATTAATGAAATTATAACAAAACTCAGAACAGGTGTGAAAAGTGAAAGTTCACACTTAGTAGCCGCTAAATTGTTATCATTAAGACAGAATAATAAAGATACAGCAAAATGTGCTGCGGAAATAGAAAGCCTATCGATCAGCTTGAAAAGGGCATATATAAACGAAGGTGTTCCTGTAGCAGTTGCAGAATCATATTCAGCAAATACTACAGTAAAAGCCTTAAGCCAAAATTCCAACTCAGACAAAGTTCAATTAATAATGGAAGCCGGTACATTTAATACAAGCCAGGACGCGTTGACTAAAATCGTAAATATCGCTACGGAAAACAACACAGCGACAGTTTTACACAGAAAGATATAACTCAGGAAATAGACGAGGTCGATATAATTATCATAATAACCGTGGGAGAGGTAATTATCATCAAAACACAAGTATGGGGTCAACCTACCAGCACACTCAGAGTAACAGAGGTAGACAAAATGGCAATAATCAAAGGTACAGTTACAGAAATAGAAACAGCAACTACATCAGAGCTTATGGTACTGAACAAAATCAGGAAAACCAACAGGAGCCTCAAGAAGGACCTTTGAGGTCGTAAAAATATTTAATATGGACCTAGCACTTTCAAATTTTGTATCTGTTAAAACTAAAATGACAGAAAATGAATCAATTGTGTTATTAGTAGATACGGGTGCTGACATATCTTTATTCAAATCAACCAAAATAAAGTCTAGTCAAATTGTGAACAGACCAAATTCTAGTAAAATAAAAGGTGTTACAGAAGGGATCACAAATTCAATTGGGACCACAAAAACAGAGATATATGTCGATGATTACGCGATTTTACATGAATTTCACATTGTTAATGAAGATTTTGCTATACCTGCTGACGGTATATTAGGTCGAGACTTCATTTCCAAGTTTCAATGTCGGTTAGATTATTCCAATTGGACTATAACTATAAGAACTAATCTTCAAGATATTGTTTTACCAATATGTAATGATCCTGAGGAAGATTTGATAACAATACCACCACGTTGTGAGGTTATCAGAAAATTGAACATCCTAGAACAGCTAGAAGAGGACATAGTTATTTTAAATAAAGAAATAGCCCCAGGAGTATTTATTCCTAGTACGATCGTTCCTAAGAAAGATCCATTAATAAAAATTCTAAATACAACATTGGGAAGTGTTACACTAAGAAATGCTCATAAACAAATAGAAATACGAAACCTAAGTAATTATCATGTTTACTCGTATAATATAACAAACAATATAACAGCTGATAAAGAGATTACATTATTAGAAGAATTGAATCAAGAAATACCTGAACTTGCAAAAAATGAAACAATAAATTTATGTAAAGAATTTTCAGATATTTTTGGCTTAAAAACTGATAAATTAACAACAAATACTTTTTACTAACAAAAATTTAAACTTTTAGATCATAATCCGGTATATGTGAAAAACTATCGCATTCCACATACTCAGACTGCCGAAGTCAACTCTCAAATTACAAGCATGCTAAATGATGAAATAATAGAACCATCCACAGCCGCATATAATAGCCCAGTTTTACTGGTAACTGAAAAATCAAAAACCGGAGAAAGTAAATGGCGTCTAGTCATTGACTATAGACAATTAAATAAAAAACTTGTGGCCAATAAATTTCCGTTGCCACGAATTGATGATATTTTGGATCAGCTTGGTAGAGCAAAATGGTTTTCAACATTAGATTTGAAAGCTGGTTTTCATCAAATACAATTGAACGAAGATTCACGCGATATAACAACATTTAGCACAAATTCTGGTTCATACAGATTCACGAGATTACCATTAGGTTTAAAAGTCAGTCCAAATAGTTTCCAAAGAATGATGTGTATTGCATTTGCGGGCATTACTCCCGAAAAAGCATTCCTATATATGGACGATTTAATCGTCATCGGTTGCTCTATAAATTATCATTTACAAAATTTAAGAAATGTATTTGAAACATGCAGAAGATATAATCTAAAATTGAATCCTCAAAAATGTGAATTCTTTCGAAGCGAAGTAACTTATCTAGGTCATAAAATAACGGATCAAGGTATCCTACCAGATGATACGAAATATGATATAATAAACAAATACCCAACACCAACAAATGCGGATTCAGTGAAACGCTTCGTTGCATTTTGCAATTATTATCGTAGATTTATTTCAAATTTTGCAGCAATATCAAAACCTCTAAATAAATTAACAATGAAAAACACCGAATTTTTTGGACAGAACAATGTCAAAGATCGTTCGAAATGCTTAAAAAATCGCTGATAGATCCAAAAATTTTACAATATCCAGATTTTAATAAGCAATTTATATCAACAACTGATTCATCAAACGAAGCTTGCGGTGCGGTTCTAGCACAATGTTTTGACGACAAAGAGCTACCTATTGCATATGCTTCTAAATCGTTTACAAAAGGTGAAACAAATAAATCCACCATAGAAAAAGAACTAACAGCCATTCATTGTCCATAAAATACTATAGACCTTGTTTATATGGGAATAGATTTTAGGTAAAATCTGATCATAAACCGTTAGTTTATTTATTTTCAATGAAAAATCCCTCATCGAAATTAACGAGAATGAGACTAGATTTGGAAGAATATGACTTCGAGATCGAGTGCATAAAAGGAGAAGACAATGTCGGTGCGGACGCTTTATCGAGAATAACAATAGATGAATTAAGAGATATGACCATCAAACTTACCGATAACTCGCTCTATGTCTATAAAACAACAACATCCATCTATGCCTATCAACCGAGTTGAAAACAAAAATATTTTAACGAGTCCTTAAGTATACGAAACTTTAGATAATTTTAGTATTATGAAACTACCTATTCTTAAATGCGAAGTCCAGTTCGAGCATCTCAGGATGCTTATACAAACGAAAAGAAAAAACAGCGCTGAATGTTTAATATATTTCACTAATGGCAATAATTCACTAGAGAATATATTGTCTAAGCTAGAAATCATGGCTGGTGAACAGAAAATAAACACTGTGAAATTAAACTCAAATGATCAATTATTTAGAATGTGCACACTAAATAATTTGGAAGAAACTGGTGAAAAACGCTTAAAGAATTTATCAATAATACTACACGACGTTCCTAAAATAGTAACAGACAACCAAGATAAACAGACATTAATTCAAAAATATCATGATGATCCACTTACTGGAGGACATTGTGGACAGAAAAGATTATTAAAGAAATTGAGAACTCGATATAAATGGAAGAATATGTCTCGCGATGTTTCTGCTTATGTAAAAACTTGTATGAAGTGTCAATTGAATAAAAACAAGGTTAAACGAATAGAACCAATGATAATAACGCTTACACCACAAAAACCTTTTGACATTACCTGTATCGATACGATCAAATTCAAACATACATTTTCAAAAACAGCAGATAATAATTCATACGCGATAACGATACAATGCGAATTAACAAAATATGTAGTTATAATACCAATCCCAAATAAAGAAGTGGGTACTATAGCAAAAGCATTGCTGAAGGATTTCATATTAAATTACGGCCCCATGAAAGAAATCAGAACGGATATGGGTACTGAGTATAAAAACGAAGTATTAGAACATTTAAATAAGCTTCTAAATATATCACACAAAATTTCTAAAGCCTACCACAGTCAGACAATAGGGGGTTGCGAGCGAAACCATAGGGTACTTGATGAATATGTACGCATGTATATAAATAATACACAAACAGATTGGGACGATTGGGTTAAATATTTCAGTTTTTCTTACAACACTACACCAAGCGCATATCACAACTACACCCCTTTTGAATTAGTTTTTGCTGGAAAAGCGGAAATGCCGGAATCATTGATAGACGGTAAAATGAATCCTTTATACAATGTTGACGCATATTATCAAGAAGTTAGATTCAGATTACAATTAGCTCATCAACGAGCAAGAGAATTTTTAATAAAAGCTAAGGACAAACGAAAAACTGAATACGATAAACAAGCTAAAACCTCAAATGTTAAACCGGGTGATTTGGTACTATTAAGTAACGAAAACAGAACTAAATTTGATCCATGGTACAAGGGTCCCTTTCCAATAGTAAGCTCTGAAGAAGTTAATTGTACTAGAGATAATAAGAAAGTGGTGAAAGTGCATAAAAATAGAGTGAAACCGTTTGAAACAAACTAATAACGAACAGTAAAATAGTGAATAGACATCAATGCGCAATAACTATATGTATCATATATCGTATGTAAACAACCCACTGCAATTGCATGTTATCAATCAACAAGATATAAACAGTAAATACTATGTTTCTCAATTTGAAAAAAAAAAATTTTGTTGGTAAATTTTTTTTTCTAGAAAGAGAGGGTAAGATATATTGGTTAAACTGAATACCTGTATATGTCTAGTTTATGGTTTTAGTTTAAGTTTGACTAGATTTTTTAGCTTGAGATGAATGTACTTCATTTGTGGCCAGAATGAAGTTCATTCTTTCGAAAAGGGAGATGTGGTGCCGCCTACATGATAAGTGGAGGTGGTAACCATAGGTGCAATCTAATATTAATTATGCATATCGAATATAGTCAATTATAAGGATTCATTCTATCATGTACTCTATCTACAGTTCAGCTAATAAATAAACTTATAATAACCAACGTCAGGTTTTTAATCTAAACCAATGAAGACAATACCTCTATAGCAGCTATCTGATCCTCATTTTAATCGATCTTCGTCTATCGTGTTATATGTGTTATTGTCTGCTGATATGTTTGCGCAAATCCTATGTGGAGGAAAAATCGAAAGTACACTTGACGAACCTTCAGCCTTTAATACCACTTTTGGTTGGGTATTCAGCGGTCGTGTAAGGTGTCAATCAATGCTTACCACCCAGTTAAACTCGTTTATTACTTCATTCACTGGTACTTGTGATGAAAATTCATTAGATTCAACGCTAAAATCGTTTTGTGAAATGGAAGAAGTTTCATCTCAGCAGTTCATTGAATCCCCGGAAGCCATGCTTTGTGAAGAATTCTACAAAAATACGACCCAAAGAGATGACACTGGTCTATATATAGTTTCTCTTCCATTTCGGACGAATGAGTTTCCTGATATTGGTACTTCATATGAGAGCGCCCTTCGAAGATTCTTCTCATTGAAAAAGCGGCTTGCTAAAGACGACGACCTTCGTCAAAAATATCATAACTTTATGTCGGATTATTTGAATGCAGGACACATGTCTTTGTGTTCTTTGTTGAAAAATTCGTCGTTGGTTTATTTCGTTCCTCATCATTGTGTAATAAAGGTCGATTCATCCACTACTAAGTTTCGAGTAGTGTTCGACGCCTCCGCTAAGTCCTCCAATGGAAGGTCTTCGAATGATAACCTATTGACAGGTAAGAAACTACAAGCTGACATTCGTTCCTTACTTCTTTGATTTCGTGGTTATCTCTTGACCTTTACAACTGACATTCGTCAAATGACAGACAGATTCTTTTCGCTTCCACTCACAGGAATTATCAATGAATCCTATGCCGATCCGGACAGCAAGAGCCTGTTCAATGATTTTGTTTGAATACCGTAACCTACAGTGTTTCTTGGTCTCCATTTCTAACTCTGCGTTGTCTTCGTCAATTGGCTGAAGATGAAGGTGATTCGTTTCCTCTAACTGCTAGAATTATTCGAAATGAAGAAATTTATGTCGATGACCTCGGGTAGTCATCTTTTGCCAGATGCCCAATGTTAAGTTCAAGAAGTCATAGACTTGTTCGCTAGAGGGGGTTCTGAACTAAGGAATTGGGCCAGCAACGTGCCAAAGTTGTTGGGAAACTTCCAGATCGCGTGAGACAAGCGTTAGTGGATTTTGACGGAAATTCGTGTATTAAAACTTTAGGTCTTTCTTGGAATCTAGCGCAAGACTATTTCACCTATGCTGTGAATGTTCGTTCCAATGACTGTACAAAACGAAGTATCTTGTCCGAATTAGCTCGCATCTTCGATCCTCTCGGTTTCCTCGACCCCTTGGATCTCTTTGCTAAGCATTTGATGCAAAAATTGATTGGGATCAATCCCCTCTCTACCACATTATTGATGTTTGGTCGCAATTTAAAAAAGGATTATCAAGATTATCGTCAATTCAAATTCCTCGATTGTTGCCTTCCAATTCGCTATCGAGTCTTGAACTCCATGGTTTTTCTGAGCCAGTGAACGTGGATTTGCAGCTGTAGTGTATTTGCGCATGATAAATCGCGACTCTTCGGTTAATGTTTATCTGCTTTCGTCCAAATCGAAGGTCTCTCCTCTGAAGCGAGTTAGCATACCACATCTTGAATTGTATGCCTTCTTAATTATTATCGGATGTATTTTCTTGGGTTAGTACAACATACAAAGGTATTATTACTATTAAATCCATTTTTGCTTGGTCGGACTCTACTGTTGTGCTACAATGGATTGAATCTTCTCCACACAAATGAGAGACCTTCGTTAATAATCAAGTAGCGCACATCCAATAAAACATAAACCAGTTAAATTAGCACCATATCCGTGTTAAGGACAATTCTGCAGACATTGCGTCTTTGTGATCACTACCATGTAACCTGTTAAACAATACGACATGCTGGGCGGGGCCTTCATCTTTATCGTCTCCACAATCGAACATTGGGTTTGATTCATTGATGAGCACCTCCTCCGAAGCCTTGATCGAGGAAAGAAGGACCGTCTTAACACTTACGGTTCAACCATCTCCAATTCTTAAGTTGCTGGAGCGATTTTCTTCGTTGGATAAGATACAGAGAATAGTCGTATATATTTTAAGATATTTATCGAATTTAGTGCATAGAACAGAATCAAAATCTCGTGGTTCGAGGAAAAAACATTCCTTTGTGTTGTCTAATTGGGATAATCATCGTATTACTACGGAAGAACTTTGGCAGGGTATGTTAGTAATTATTGGAACTGTGCAGCATAGCGTCTTTGTAAAAGAGATACATTTAATATCTAAGGGTAAGGCTTGTATCAAGGTTTTTAAAAAAATTAATCCGTTCCTTGATAAGGATAATATAATTTGTGTCGGTGATCAATTGTGCCATTCAGAATTAACTTCTGACCAAAAGTATGCCATACTATTACCCAGACAGCATCGTTTGACTCATCTTCTAATAGAATCGTTTCATCAGAAACATTTGCATCCTGGCTTAGGAACACTTCAATTTTTTCTGTCACAACAATTCTGGATTTTATCACCAAAACGTGCTATTCGTCATGTTTTGTCCAAGTGTTTCAAATGCTTTCGAGTGAATCCTTCATCGGTTGAACCTATTATATGCAATCTTCCTGCGTTGCGGGTCTCTCAAGTCGAAGCATTCTTGTGTGTCGGTTGCGATTTCGGCAGTCTTTTTTGTGTCACGTTAGGAAAATCTCGAGGTACCGAGTCTCAAAAGGTTTGCTCATTTGTTTGTTTCGCCACGAAGCCGGTTCACTCAGAGCTTGCTCCGGATTTATCGTCCGATTGTTTTTTGGCCCCTTTTCGCCGATTTATAGCTCGTAGAAGGCGCTGCTCTCAGGTCTTTTCTGATTGTGGTACGAATTTTGTAGGTGCCAATAAATATTTAGTATCGTTATTGCGATAAGCTGTAGAAAATGAGCACAATAAGTGGAATTTTAATCCACCATCAGCTCCCCACTTTGAGGGTTTATGGGACAGCGACATCAAATCCGTGAAAACTCATTCGTTCAGGTCATCGGTGAGCAGATTCTGACATACGAGGAACTGTACACCATTCTAGTTCAAATTGAGGACGTACTCAATTCACGCCCTCTTGTTGAAATGTTGAACTAGAATGTAGATATAGGTAAAAACAACGTTGGGTTTGGTTTTTTGTGTTATTATCATTTATTTTTTTTTGATTGGGAAAAATATTGGTATATTTTGGTGGTCGAAATGGTGGATAGTGCATTCGCGTGCCTTATTCGATTTTTGACGTGACAACGTCTTATAATTCGATGGAGCCGGCTGCACGCACGAGAAAACATGACTCATGCGGCGTTACCTCGCTCTGAGGCGTTCCATTTGAGCATGCGGCGTTACCTCACTCTGAGACGTTCCATTTAAGGCTTGAAGTGCAAGCGAGAGCGTCTCCTACTTGAGTGAGCGATGCGTTTGCGTGGACAGCTGCTATACAATATTTCGTCAAGTATGAAGTGCAGTGAAAAGTGAATGTGGTGTCAATTGTTTATAGCAACGATAATTGCGGCGATAAAGGTAATGATTATTTCGATATTCAATATATGTTCAGTGATATATTGTCGAATATTCGTGCTTTCATCATTAAAATAAATAGCATCGGTCCGCTAGTGCAGCGATTGTAGGTTATGCTATAATTGACAAAACTATAACAATAAGTTAACAGAACTATTTCACGATGAGTAAAAAAAACAATTGCTTCACTATTCGATCGAAATAATTATCGAGCGTAGCTATGATTTCAAAAAATTCAAACATAAATGTTAAATCTTCCACATATCATAACAACGTGTCTGGAATGACAGGTTGGACCAGCCAGCCGTCAAAGGGAACAATTTTCTCCTATATCAAACACATTGAGGCGGGCTTTTTAAAAGCTAGAGTTACAAAAATTTCAATGATGTTTCCAAATTTTAAATTGTAAATTCAAGATTTATGAACAATAATTTAATCACAGTTTATCCTTATAATAAATTATTCAAAATTATTACTTTTTTACAACAAATTACAAATAAATTTGCAAAAATAATTAAGTAACTAATTGAACAACAACTTTTATTCAGTTTACTTGCTGAAAGAAATAATGTCAATACAAAATTTATTATTATAAAATAATAAAATCAAAAATTAAATTTTAAGAGTCGAGTAGAAATTTAAACAATAAATTTTATTCAAGTATTTTGTAAATTTAAAATGATTTTCTGAACGAAGAATTTTATGAAAAAATTTTCTAAATTGTTATGACGTTGTCACGTTCGACTATCGTCAGTAAACCGACTTTACAGACAACCGATTTGATCTATAGTTTGTTTAGCGCCCTAGATGGGTTACAAACCTACTTTAGGAAATGCAATATAAATTACTAATCCCGTAATTTAACAGTTCCATTTACTTGCCGACTTTCTTCCCCCTTCTATCAAATTTGCATGGAAATAGGTATCTTGCCTAATAGCTTAATACTTTGAGAAGTGTTGCACTACAAGTGTGCTGGGTAAATTGCAATCACAGAGTGAAATATCAATATCGTAGTTGCTGATTTTTTCGGCTTTTCTCAAATATGTCCTCACGAATGTCGAATTAAAACACGACGTTTAGATTGCACCAGCAATTTCGGCAGCAGAGCTTCCAAAATCACTTGACTGGGAAATAAACCTTTGCAAACAATATATGCCACGTATTTTTACATCCAACTACATAAATTGGAGAACAAAATATTACAATTTTTTTTTTGCAATTTCGAACCTAAACTCACTAAACTACAGCGTTCTTCAAACAATCGTAGAGCTTATCAAATAGTATGTTGAGTTATATATGACAAGATGAATGCCTGAATGAAAAAAGATAGGTATTCCCCTGTATTTCTCTCCAGAATAGCTGATGATTGAAACGGGCATATTACCTTGACAACAATAATTGTCAAGTGTGATCAAATATTTCATTTGTCATTCGTGGTTTCATACCCTGCTTAATGTAAAATGTATTCACCCCAAAAGAGACTTTCACCTATTGCTTTCAATCTATTCTGGAGGAAACAATACAATATTCACATCGTTGAAATCGGGGAAATGCTCTTTCTAACGATGTCAAATTCAAGCATTGTTGCAATTTGAGAATGATATATACCTCAAAGTGTACTGATGTTTGTGTATAAAATTTTATTAGGATATCAAATACCTTATAACGACCCTGCAGATTGTGATACTTTTGTTAATTTTTTTAATTGTCATTTTAAGTTTACTTGTATTATCATCGCTGTATGAATTGGGATTCCTAAATAGGTTGAATGGAGTTTATTATTATTAACATTGATAAAAAGCTTCTATAATGTCTTTTTTATCCTTGACTGTTTTTCACATTGATTTCGTTATGTCTGTTACACCTTTAATAGCAATGCAAACTATAAATGTTTGTCTGTTTCAATACTAGAACTTTCCAATTATGGTAAGATCTGGACCTTCATGGAACGAGAATCCAGTATTTCGATGAATAGAATAACGTTCAGAGATAAATGACGTCATAGTCCCCATATCGTAAATTAAATTTTCAGTTGATAACATACCAGGTTCCGCACTGGAATTTTATTGAATTTATGAGAAAAATATAATTAATTATCGCATGGCCACTCTATTGCTTTGTCACGTGAATTCCAAACTGACTGAATTGCAAATTGTGTATGAATTGTCATGCAGAAAGAGTAACATTGTTAATACATTAGTAATTGATATAATTTAATGGTAATTTACACATGACACTGAACCGATAAATAACTGATGCGAATATTGATTCCGCACGGTCTGTTACAAACTGTTGATAAATAATTAGGAATTAATTAGTTTATGTAAGTTCTGAGCTGTAACTGACGGGTGACTTCAGCAGATGCTGACCGGTGGGCGGTAGGATGGCATAGTGCATCAATCAAACTCAAGCACCGCTTTATGTCACATACCAGGCAACAGTGAAGGCTGTATGTGGCATCCGTAAATATATGCGGTATAAATAACTCATAAATGCACGTTCTTTTACAACCGTATGAGTCGTATATTACTGAATCCCATAACTCATTCCACTTTTCAACAGTGTTTATGACAAATTATACATTTCATTCGGTCGATAACTTATAAGCGATTTATTATTATGGTTTTAACTTGGATCAATTTTGAAATGTATTTGTTTCTCGTTTATTCTCCATTTAATCGTTCAACTGTTTCTCGTTCATATAAATTAGCGAATGTTACGTATTGGGTGGTGGGATAGTAAATGGCTAGGAACAATGAATAATATCACCAGGTATTGTCCAAGATAATGAATCATCTCAAAGAACACGCATTCTCGCGAAGATTGAAGAGATGATTTCCTTTTTCATTACGGCATGATAAGGATATATTGTCAGCGACCCCTGCAGGAGGGGTCGTCAAGCCTATTTAGTTTTTAATCAGAAGGGTTCATAAATATGACTTCCATCCTGATCGGGCTATTGAGTAGCCCAATCTGAGTTAACTTTCGGGGCTCCTCAGTTCATTGATCACCATCATCAAAGGATTTGCTCTATGGGCCGCGGTTGATCTCCTATTGTTGCCATCAACCCTCCTGTCTAGTTTCTTCAAAGATTTCCGGCCCTCCCGAGTTTTTGTTACAAGGCTTGTGGCCCTGACGCAATTCGTCCTTCAGTTTTTGGAATTACTTTGTTACCTGCTCCATTCAGTTCGAAATAGTATCAGCACAATATTTACAGTTGTGTCTGTTAACATGACTGTTTCGAAATCTTACTTCATCCTTGAGAATGATATTTTAAGCAAAATTTGGATTATTATTTTATTTACACTTCGTATAAATAATAACACTATACATTTGAAAGAATCATTCTCATCCACTAAAAATACTGTCAATGTATAGTGAACTTTTCAACATCAGACCTTAACTTCTTGGTAGCTAAAAGGTCCTCAGTACTTCAACGCTATATTTCGGGTATGAGGGTGATTCTTTCATACTCATAGTGATTTATTTTTTCAAACACGAATTTGCAAAACTAAATTCTAAAATCAAAATCATCTTCACATAATTTCTGCACTGATATTTTTTAAGGATAGTAAAGATGTTTTTTTCAACACATGTTGGGTCAAAGCTAATTGATGCACAGGAACCTCAACATTGTCTACTACATTAATTGGAACATTCAACGAATTTTCGTCATTACTTTTTCCTGTTTGCATTACTGAATCTTTTCACCGTTTTTGAATTTGACTAAGTGTTGTTCTTATCCAGATGTACTTCATCAAAGACTCGACTCAGCAGGTGTGAAATTCCCGTATGTGTGTATTAGTATTTCAATTCTCATTCTTTCCGTTGGATATCTTAATTTTGTAAAAAATTGAGAATCTATGAATTGACGTTAATAATAATTGTCACATGTTAATTAGATACTTCATTTGCCATCCGTAGTTTCATAGCCTACTTAATATAAAATGTATTCAACCCAAGAGAGACCAGAATATTTTTTGGCTATTTATTTCAATCTATTCTCGAAAAAACAATACAATATTTACATCTTTTAAATCTCTGTATACAATGTTAAATTCAAGCATTGTTGCAATTTGAGAATGATATATACCCAAAAGTGTACTGATGAACGTGTATAAAATTTCATTAGGATATCTAATACCTAATAGCGACTCTGAAGATTGTGATACTTTTGTTAATTATGTAATTTTATGTTTACTCGTATTATCATCGCTTTATGAATTGGGATTCTTGAATAGAATGAATGAAGCTTATTATTACAGATTAAATTTTTTTTTGTCCGTTGTATTCAGTATATTCAATAAACGTTACTGTAACTGATTATATCAGTAAGTTTTTCAGTCTCCCAAAGCTACAATTTTCATCAGGTTAAGGGCCCAGGCTCATTCAAATTGCGCAAGTAAATTTTTTCCCTCGGTTTGATCGAGTACTGCGAGTTGTGGTACAACATGACGCAAGATAGCTTGAGACTCAACATTACATTGTTGAATGGCGGTAACCACATTCTCTGGAAGGCAAAATTGAAAGCCGTATTTGTGCATGATGATTTGTGGAAGATCGTGAGTGAGCCGGAAATTGTCAACGACGAATGATAGAAGAAAAATAACAAGGCTATGGCGTGTTGAGGACGGGCAAGTCATACATTTTGCCCATTTGAACGATGCGTAAGATGTATGTGAAGCATTATCCAATAAGTACGAGAGTTATGTTTCAGACGAAAATTTTATGGAATATGGTATGAGCACACACATAGATGCAATAATGTGAGTGGTCGGTTTGCTGAAAGGATCAGGCAAAGCTCTCGAGGATGAAGAGGTCGTAGCGGTTTTGCTGGTACGTCTTCCAGAATCACTTTCAGGGCTTGTCACAACGCTCGAGGGACGTGACGAAGCAGATTTGACGGTGGAATATGTGACCGGGAATATACTTGACAAATATCAAAGGCACGCCGAAGCTAGTGAATTAAGAAATGGCGATACACAAGTAGCGCTGTAGACAACGGCACTAGGATCAAACGTCGTAGATCTAAAAATAAAAGAGAAAGAAGTGACAAAGTAAATAAGAACCACAAAGAGAGGGTACGTAATTCATGCCGAAAGCCAGGTCATTTAAAGGTAGGTTGTAACCGATTCAGAAGAGTTTAAAATCAGCAAAAGACAGGTGGTATAGAATCTGCTAAGTCTCTGATCTTGGACAAAAATTGTAGCAAAGAAAGTGCCACGACATTTCAAGCACAGGATCGGTCATCCTGTTGGTGCATAGATTGACGAGCGACGATTCATATGACAAATGAAAAAGAAACGTTCTCATCGAATCTTAAAACAACTGCTCCAGTTTTTCTCGCTGATGGTTCATCTGTGCTAGCAGCAAGAGTTGGAGGAGGCCTACTTCACTGCAATTTGTCAGAGGGAGGCAAACAAGTACAACTGAAAAATGTGATGTATATTCCACAGTTGGATGATGGCCTACATTCAGCTAAACGCATAATAGAATAGAGTCACCCAGTAAAAAACTACAAATTAATGTGGCATATACAAGGATCAGCAGATCATCGCAGAAGCAAGGAGCGACGAAAATGTATTCAGGATTGAAATCGTAACATCTACGACAGTTAACTTAGTGGGAGAAGCATTTTCTTTGCATCAGTGGCACCGCCGATTAGGCCACAGGGATCCAGTTGGAGACTAATTCACTCTAATTGGTGCGGAACCCAGCAAACTTCGACGCCAAGCGTGAACAGATATTTCTCGATACTCATCGACAACCATTAGCGTTTTACTATGGTGAGACTGATCAAGTACAAGGATGAGGTGGTGGGAATTGTTCAGGACTGTATTGCACAGATGTCAACGTGATTTGACAAAAAACCCATTGTCATTCGTACAGATAATGATGAAGAGTATCTTTCTCAGGAGCTGCGGAATTTTCTGAAGTAAGAGGGTATACAGCATCAGGTCAACGTTCCTTGTACTCCGCGACAGAATGGAACTACATAGAGGGAAAACAGATCATTGACGGAATCTGCTGACTGCATGCTGCTGGACGCAAGACTTGATAATCTCTTCTGGGGAGAAGCAGTTCTTATGGCAACATATTTGCAGAGCCGTTTGATGAATAGAAGTGTAGACAAAACCCCGGTTGAGATATTCACACATGTGGAACCATATCTGAGCCAAGTTCTAGTTTTTGGTTCGAACGTTTTCTCACTAGTACCTAAACGAAAACGAAGGAAGTGGGATGACAAGGCGGAAGAAGGCGTCCTGGTAGGATGCGATGGTAATACCAATGGATATAGGATCTTAGCCCCTAACACAAGCAAAGTTTTTATCAGCCCGTATGATTGAAAAGATACCAAACATCCAGTTTTGGTAGAAATTCAAGTCGAAATGAGTGTAGACGACGGATAAATACAGAATTCCGAAGAAGACATAACAAGGAATAGTTCAGATAAGTATGACAATGCAGCAGAGAGTTCAGAAGTACATATACGAGTTTCGAAACAAAATATTAAGAATGTACCTCCAGTGAAACAAACAAACAAGTACTTATGTTCGAACACTGAATGTCAAAAGAGTGCATTTCTCAACGATGAGCTGATTAAACATATATATATTTCCGCGGGCGTTATATGCTGTGTTGGGTTGCCGGCATATACTCTGCGTTGCCGTAGATTGGTTTCAATAGAAACTACGTTTCGGCACAATCTCATGTGCCATCTTCAGGGCAGCTGCTCTGCTTCGAGTTAACTTGAAACTGATCTATGTTGATCCTGTTGGTGTTTCATGTATCCTTGTTACGATTAGAAGATTTTGCCGGTTTGATGCACAGAGACTACCAACTGCTTGAAAACCAGCCCTTCAATCACCCAGGAGAACAGTCAACCAGACTAACTCAACGGACCGACAAACTCGTTCGAACGCAACGAACCGACAAAATCGTTCGAACGCAACAGACCTACAAACTCAATCAGACGTATCAAACCGGCAAAATCATCTAGACGTAACAAGGATACATAAAACACCAACAGGATTTCAAGTTAACTCGAAGCAGAGCAGTAGCCCTGAAGAGAAGGCCTGAAGATGGGACATGAGATTGTGCCGAAACGTTGTCGTATCAACGGTTCCTATCGAAACCAATCTACGGCAACGCGAAGTATATCCCGGCTATCCTTATAAATATATAAAGGAAGTTGTGGGTTTTCTTAGGTTTTTCAGCAATTTAAATGAAGTATCTTAATGAAAGAATCTTTTCATTCGACGCGTTTCGGCTTTTGCCTTCTCCAGGAATTGGTTTGTAATGAGGCTGTTATTAGTTAGGAACTCTTATTTAAGTCATAGATGGTATTTAGACACTTGTTGTGCCAACAGGTCCTATGAACTATATGAACTAAATAAAGGTTACAATTAAGCAACTATCATTGACTAAGCATATGCATCGATCGTCGACCTGATGGTCAACGGACATTGACCAGCTGACGCTGCACCGATCGAACATTAGGTAAATGTATGAATATATGTAAAGAGTAGTTGAATTGGAACGATGATACTAAGAACATCTAAATAAATGCCTTAGACCAAGTACACCGATCTTTTATTATATGGCGATCCTACCAGAGGCACTTTTAAAAATGTTAACTGCGAACGGAAAATAGTGAAATTGTCAAAAATCGGAAACTCCAAAATTGGAATCATAATGTGCGGTTCGAGGTATAATAATCGAGAGAACAACGAGATTCTTGCAGCAGGAACTGGATCAAACAACGCCAATCAGGAAAACACATCTTCATTTTCAAGAAACGAATGGATGACGGTGTCAATTTTGGCTATAATTTTGTTGGTAATCGTGTTCTACATCTATAACAAATGGCAACAAAAGTGGCGTGCATCGGTTAATCGAGAAATCGAGATGCAGGAGTTGCGGAAGTCGAGATCGTTACTGGACAATGATCAAAAATGAAATAACGAGATGACGACATAGCCTAAACCCATCAGCGACGGATCCACCTCGTCAGCCACAGCAGCGTTCAACAACCACCAAAACAATGCAGTGATTTAAGTGATGTTCAAAAAGTTGAGTGATGAGTTAAGTGTCGCGTGCATAAAAATCAAAAACATAAAAACAAACCTACTAAAAGACAATCAAGAGAAAAGGAATGACATTGGAGTAGTAGAACGTAAGTTTATAGATGTTAATTCAATTGAAAATAAATGTAACGAGTTGTACACTCAATATGAAAAAGATGTAATAGTTCATGGTATCAAAAAAGATACAGAAAGGTTGATAATCAATATATTTCATGATATAAATTCAATAATAAGTGAGTGTAAAGAAATATTAAGAATTAGGGAAAAAACTATCGGAATATCTTATGTAAAGAGCGATCAAACAAGTAATAGTATCGAAAGCATAGATAAATCACAAAAATTAGATAATATGGCAGATTTTGACTTCAAAATAGCAGCTACTGTGCTTCCAAAAACCACGAATCAGGAATCAGTTAAAAGTTTAATTAGGGGTATAAATTTATACGAGCCCAGTCTTAACCAAGCCGGTAAGAGACATATAGTTAATTATGTTTTGAACAGTTGTTTGTCAACCAGGGACAGCGCCCGAATGAAAAGAAATTATAACACATTGGCAGAACTGATCAGTGATTTGGAAAGTAAATTTTTAACAAAACAAAGTGCGAATGTTATCTCTACAAAACTTTTCGCGATGAAGCAAGGCAATCTCTCTTTGAACGACTTTGGCGAAAAAATTTGTACATTAATGTCTGAGTTAACAATTGCCCAAGCAGAAGGTGACGCAGCCAAATTGGAAATATTCATGGAAGCAAACGAAAAGACAGCAATAAATGTTTTTGCAAACGGAATTCGTGACCCAGAGTTGAGGGTGACCATGAAAAGAAAGAATTTACAAACGATAACTGATGCGATTAGTTCGGCTAATGAAGAAAACGCCCTGATTCTGTCTAATCAGAGATCGAATCATGTAGTCATGTATGCTGACAGAGCGCAAAGTAATGTTAAGAGTAGATATTTCAATAATAATTCTAGAGGTAGATTTAATTCGAATAGGGGTCACCAAAATAACATATATAGGGGAAAACCTCAAACAAATTTTAATAGAAATAGAAATTTCATAACTAACAATACTTATCAAAATAATAACAGGGGAAACAGACTCAGTCGTGGAACGGGAAACGGAAGCCGAAGAGTGTATGTTGCGGGTGAACAACAATACGCGGAAAACGGTGACGAATTTTTTCGTGACCAACGAAATTAGGGAAATTATTTTAAGTGTTAATGGCCTAAATTTTGTTAGGTTAAGGTACGGCAATACAGATGTTGACCTATTAGTTGATACAGGAGCATCCATTAGTATATTTTTTAAGGAAAGTTTAGTTGAAGGCTTACAAAATATTAATAATAATGACAAAATTAAAATCTCAGGTATTTCAGGAATTGTCGAATCTGAGGGATCAGCATTTATCACGTTACACTCAAATCAAGGTTCAATAAACCAAAAGTTCATAATAATGAAATCATTTGATAAAAACATTGATGGAATTTTAGGATCAGATTTCTTTCAACATTATAAAGCATCAATAAATTATGAAAGTTCTAAATCATCATTGTACAGTTTAAATCAAAACAATTATAAAATAAATTTGCAAATGCATTCAAAGCATAAAAATTCAATTATAATTCCAGCACGTTGCGAAATTATAAAACAATTCAAAACAAACAAGGTCAATAGTTCAATAGTTTGTAATGAAGAAATTGGAGAAGGAATATTCGTAGCCGGATCAATCGCGCGCAGATCTAGTGACGGAGAAATCCCCATTCAATTTTTGAATACAACTGATAAAGACATAGAAATAAAAAACTATGTCCCGAAATTATTAGATGCTGAAAATTACGAAATCATTTCGTTTTCAAAAAATGATATCAAAACAGTAGAACGAATAGACAACATATTGAGTAAAGTTGATTTATCTCATTTGAAAAAGGAAGAAAAATATGCTATTCAACGAATTTGTGCAAAATATGCTGATGTCTTTCAGTTAGAGAATGATCCTTTAACTACGACAAACATTTATAAACATAAATTACAACTTGAAGATAAAGTGACACCCACTTATTGTAAACCCTATAGATTACCATATGCTCAAAAATCACAAATAGATAAAGAAATAAATAAGATGCTAGACGATGGAATAATTGAACCTACAAGGTCAGCTTGGTCAGCACCTTTATTAATAGTACCGAAAAAAGCTAACGGAAACGAAGAAAAGCTATGGCGTGTGGTCATTGATTTTAGATTACTAAATGAAAAGATTAAGGATGATAAATTTCCACTTCCAAATATCAACGAAATATTAGATTCCTTATCGGGAGCGATGTATTTCTCGCATTTAGATCTTTCTCAAGGTTATTATCAAATCGAAGTAGATAAAAATAGTCGTCAATATACAGCATTTACAACTAATAAAGGGCAATATCAAATGACAAGGTTGCCAATGGGAATCAAGATAGCCCCGAGGGTTTTTTCGAGAGCCATGACAATTGCAATGTCTGGTCTCAATTATGAAAGTTGTTTTATTTATTTAGACGATTTAATAGTTTTTGGAAATCGTCTTGAAAAGCATAACATAAATTTGATAAAAGTAATGTCAAGACTAAGAAAAGTGAATCTCAAACTAAACCCAAGAAAATGTGAATTTTTGAAAAAAGAAATTCTATATCTAGGTCATTTAATTTCAGCGGGAGGTATTTCTCCTGACCCAGAAAAAGTCAAAACAATTAAACAATACCCTGTTCCATCTGATGCAAACTCGACCAAACGATTTGTAGCTTTTGCGAATTATTATAGATCATTTATTCAAAATTTTGCTCAAATCACAAATCCGTTAAATAGATTATCAAGAAAGAACACGCCTTTCGTCTGGACAGAAGAATGTCAAAAAGCATTTGAGACATTGAAGCAAAAATTAATTAACCCCCCAGTTTTAGATTATCCAGATTTATCAGAATCAAACACTTTCATTTTGAAAACTGACGCGTCGGGTACAGCTTTAGGGGCGGCCCTTTTTAATAAAAACGATAAACCGGTAGCGTATGCAAGTCGGGCATTAAATCCAGCTGAATCACGGTATTGTACAATAGAAAAAGAATTATTGGGTATAGTTTGGGCAGTAAAACATTTTCGACCTTATTTGTATGGAGAGAAATTTATAATTCAAACAGATCATCGTCCCTTAGTATCTTTGTTTAACATGACTGATCCATCTAGCCGATTAACAAAATTTAGATTGATATTAGAAGAATATGATTTTAAGATAGAATATATTAAAGGGAAAACAAATGTAACCGCTGATGCTTTGTCAAGAATTACAATTACATCTGATGAACTCAAAAAAGCACAAAATCATACAACCGCAGTATTAAATGTAATAACAAGAGCCCGTAGAAAACAATTAGATCAGGAAAAAGAAAAATCAAAATCAAAAATAGTAAGCAATAAGGATAGGATTGGCCATCCAGGAATTGTTGAATTACTTAAAAAACCAAAGAACGCCACAGAATTAAAAATTGTTAACAATAAGTTATTTGAAGAGTTTAAAAATAAAGAAGGAATGAAAATGTTAGAGAGGAATATCTTGATAAACACTAGTGTAGAAAAAATATTTATGAGATGGAGTGATGCATCTTTAGCGTGTGAGCTTCGGTCATCGTCAAAGGCCCTCCGAAAATTGTGCACAAAAGAAAAAATAAATGAATTAGTTCTCATAAAAAATGAAGAAAATATTATAAACCTTGCAAGGGAAATAAAGAAACATTCCGATATATTAGGCGATATCAATATTACAATACTACGAGGCAGAAGAACAATATACAATCCTGAATTACAAAAATTATTATTAAATGATTACCACATTTTGGCAACAGGCGGTCATTCGGGAATATCTAGAATGTATAATACAATCAAGCAACATTATTTTTGGAAAGGTCTTTATAAAGATGTAAAAAAGTTTGTCAGTGAATGTGACGAATGTCAACGCTATAAAAATTCTGTACCGAATATTCAACCCCTTTCCATAACAACAACAGCATCAGTAGCATTTGAAAAAATTAGTTTAGATTTAATGGGTCCGATATCAGCCGATATTGAAAATAAGAAATACATCTTAACAATACAATGCGATCTGTCAAAATACGTTGAAGCCTACTCGCTGGAGAATGAAGAGGCCGAAACCGTAGCCAGAGCGCTGGTCAATAACTTCATCTTGCGATATGGAATTCCCAATAAGGTCCTGCACGACCAAGGTAAAGAATTCATGTCAGCAGTTTTCACGGAATCGTGTAAAATTCTTGGCATCAAGCAATTACATTCAACTGCTTACCACCATGAAACATTAGGAGCCATAGAAAATTCACACAAGAATCTGGGAGCTTTTCTTAGAATGCAAACTGCAAAATATACAGAAGCATGGAGTAATTGGGTACCTTTCTGGTGTTTTAGCTATAACACAAGAGTGCATACGGAAACAAAATACACCCCCTATGAGTTAGTATTTGGTAGAGTAGCATCACTACCTTCAAATTTGGGAAAAATTGATCCATTGCATTCATTCGATGATTATCCTAAAGAACTCAAATTTAGGTTGCAACAAGCTAGCGCTGAAGCGGAACAAAATCTGCTGAAATCAAAATTGAAAAGGAAAAACTTGTTTGATCAATCGAAACAAAATTGTAATAGAAATGTAAGTTTTAAAATAGGAGAGTTAGTTTTAGTTAAAAATGAAAGCACCAATAAAATGGACGAGATATTTAAAGGACCTTATCAAGTGCTAAGAGATGAATCTCCAAATTTAGTTATAAGAAATAAAAATAAAGAATTAATAGTGCATAAAAATAGAGTGAAGAAATATCTGACAAAAACCAGTGGAAGTGATAGCAATTAAGCAATTAACCATAGTTTTAGAAGTACAAAAAAAAAATATTTTTTTTCCTTGCACCCCCGGAGGTGTAATGAGGCTGTTATTAGTTAGGAACTCTTATTTAAGTCATAGATGGTATTTAGACACTTGTTGTGCCAACAGGTCCTATGAACTATATGAACTAAATAAAGGTTACAATTAAGCAACTATCATTGACTAAGCATATGCATCGATCGTCGACCTGATGGTCAACGGACATTGACCAGCTGACGCTGCACCGATCGAACATTAGGTAAATGTATGAATATATGTAAAGAGTAGTTGAATTGGAACGATGATACTAAGAACATCTAAATAAATGCCTTAGACCAAGTACACCGATCTTTTATTATTATAGGTTTATTGCTCACATTTGAGACTGAAATTTAACAAAATATTCCTATATTAATTAGCTGTATGCACAATGTGTATTTATGACGAAATTTTTTATGTTTGATGTTTGTTATGCTTATGAGCATCGACTTTAAGTTTCATATTTGAAAAATATGTGTATAATGACTTATTAATCAACTTACTTCGATGATTATGTAGAAAATAAATTAATTTCCCATGAAATATTCGAATTTTGATAATACTTATTACGTTCGCGTATGTCGGGGTTTAAGACTTTTCTGATATTGGTGATTAGTATGTTCAATTAACTTGAAATCCATCACCATCCTTGCTATTATGGGACCTAAATTTGATCCTATAGAACAACCAAAAAACTTACTGTTTCAATGATGTTTTTTACAGTCAGATTTTTAGTTGTCCTATGGATCAAATTTAAGTCCCATAATAGCAAGGATGGTGATGTATTTTTTACTAGATAGTTGTTTCACAAAAATACAATTTGAAATACCATTCATGAAAAAATATGTGGATGATATTGTATGTGCGGTCCCGGATGAAGAGGTTGATAGATACTACTTTGATGGTCTTACATTATTTTAACCAAGACATTCAATTTACTGTAGAGCAGAGCTGACAATAATTAGATAAAAGTAGACTGGTATCAAAAACCAACAAATTCGGGAAGGTTCTTACATTACTACTCACATCAATCAAATAAATTTAAAATCAACTTGGTAATAGCTTTAAAAAATAGAATAATGAAAATCTCACATCTTTCCCTTAGGGAAAAAAATTAAAAAAATTTTTTTGTATTCTGGTAGAGGATTTATATCCACCCATGTTATTAAAAAAAATAATTTTCAGCACAAGACAAAATATTTTGGAAAATAATAATAACAATAATGACAATGATGTTCAAATCAATAAATATGGGCTTTTCCCGAATATGGCTTAACAGACAATCTCATCAAGATATTCATGTCAGGAGAGATTGAAATTGCAAGAAGAAATCTTCTCACAATCAATTCAATTTTCACTAAACTTGAAGACAAAACCCCAAAGCTGTTGGAGTCGAATATAATTTACAAAGTACCATGTCAAGATTGTGAAAAGGTTTATGTAGGACAAACATCTCAATTACTGAAATCAAGAATGACACAATATAAAAGTGATTGCAAAATTAAGACTAAAACATGCGCCTTAGCTAAACACTGTAGAGAGGAAAATCATAAATTTGATGAAACAGAAATAATGATTTTGGATAAAGAAAGTAATTACAAAAAAAGATTGGTTTTAGAAATGTACCACATTAATAAGGAACCTTCAGTTTTAAATAATAAAACAGACACAGACAATTTGAATATAATATATTCCTTTTTATTGACAGTTGATTAAGACCACAAAAATATTGTTAAATGTTCAGTGATTCTTATTCCTAATAAGAAATTTTCAATTCAACCGAGTCACACTCTATGGCGGTGACGTGTTACAAATCCAGAATTTGCGCAATAGAGACTTCACAATCAGCTGTTAGTCCGATATGCACGTGTATTTTTACCGTTATAACCTGACAAGTTAAATGTCAAATTAAAAAAAAAAATTTATCCATTTTCATCTCATTGTAACTCGTCTTTATTTTAAATTTAACTCGGTGACATAATTGTAAAATAGAATCTTCAGTCCAATGATTATAATAAGGAGAGGAAAAATCAAAATAATTTTTGTAAAAATGACCTAACCTTCTGTAGGTATTAGCCGAAATAGATAATTGTTATCTAATTTATAAAAATTGTAGTACCCTGAAGAAGCAATAAATTAGTGCGAAATATTGGTATAGAAAAAATAGTTTTCTTTTGATTGCCCAACAACATACCGAAATTCCCGTTATCAAACCTTTCTAAATATATATATATATATATATATATACATATGTATATATATATATATATATATATATATATATATATATATATATATATATATATATATATATATATATATATATATATATACAGGGTGTCCTCGAACTGGGTGGCAAAAATAAAACCAAAGATTCTTTGATTCATAAAAAATTTGATGAGCCTTTTTACTTTTGCCTCAAGTGTCCTGTTTAGCCGGTAGAGGGCTTCAAAGTTGCAAAAATAATTTTGTTTTTTCGGTATAACTTGAGAACGTGATAGAGGACTTTTACAATATTTGGCAGGTGAGTTAGTGTCAATAATAGCCGTGTTTGAGTGGAGCACAGAGCCTCAGAGACCATAGAAATGGCTCAAACTTGAAGATGTAACGGGAAAAGTATCCAGAACTTTTTTGTGGTCAATGTAATTCACTCGATATTCTTTATGTAGATAGCTTATCTAATTTGAAAACTTTTTTTACACCTAGAAAATTTTGGTAAAATCAACGGATTAGCTTGAAAAAATTAATTTTTGAGTCTCTGCAATTTTGGCTTACTAATTTTACTTGATTAAAATACCAGTTGCCTTTGCTTTTCTAATGTCATTTTGGCATTTGGAGAATTTATCTTCAGTTTTTACTTTGCTTTCCGTAAAAATTTCATAAAATGATGGCTCAAAATTTCACTAACACTGAAATGGTTGATATGTTATTGATTTATGGACTTTGTCATTGCAATGGCCGGAGAAGTGTACAAGTTTATAGGGAAAAATATCCGCACCACAGAATTCCAAATCGGCAAACCTTTGCTAATATCGAGAAGCGACTTCGCGAAACTGGCAGATTTGAAGCAAATCGCATAGAAACTGGACGCAGACGGACAAGAAGGACGTTAGAGCTCGAAGAAGAGATACTGGAAGCGGTTGAAACTGAACCTAGGATAAGCACACGACGTTTGGGACTTCGTATTGCTGCCTCAAAATCATTAGTTCATAATGTACTGAAAGAAGAACTGTTGTATCCCTATCATATTAAAATAGTTCAAGACTTATTGCCCATGGATCCAAGTTATTGTCTAGATTTCTGTAGGTTTATTGTCCAAAGACAAAACGCAAACCCCAATTTTTGTATAAGAATTCTGTTCACGGACGAAGCTACATTCACGAGATGTGGTCTTTTTAACCTCCATAATGAACATTTTTATGCTGATGAAAATCATCATGAAACGGAAGTTACACATTTTCAGAATCAAACTAAAATCAATGTTTGGGTTGGAATTGTGGATAACTTTATTATTGGTCCTACCGTTATACCCGATCGATTGAACGGGGAGAACTACTTGCACTTTTTGGAACAAATGCTACCTGAACTGTTGGAAGACTTGTCCTTACACATTCATCGTGACCTTTGGTTTATGCATGATGGTGTACCTCCTCATTTCACATTGGCTGTGAGGCGACATTTGAATGCGGAATATCCAGATCGCTGGATAGGTAGAGGACACGATGCACCAGTGAACTGGCCGGCCCGCTCCCCTGATTTGACGCCCTGCGACTTCTTTCTATGGGGCGCTTTGAAGTCGGAAGTTTATGCAGCTCCAGTAAACACACGAGAGGAATTGTTGCAACGAATTAATCATGAAGCGGATTTATTGAGTGAATTACATCGACCATAAAAAAGTTCTGGACACTTTTCCCGTAACATCTTCAAGTTTGAGCATTTCTATGGTCTCTAAGGCTCTGTGCTCCGCTCTCAAACACGGCTATTATTGACGCTAACTCACCTGCCAAATATTGTAGAAGTCCTCCATCACGTTCTCAAGTTATACCGAAAAAACAAAATTATTTTTGCAACTTCGAAGCCCTCTACCGGCTAAACAGGACACTTGAGGCAAAAGTAAAAAGGCTTATCAAATTTTGTTCGAATCAAAGAATCTTCGGTTTTATTTTTGCCACGCAGTTCGAGGACATCCTGTATATTTGAGTATTGGAGGACCGAAACCACACAACGCGGATCAATACCCGAGAATCCAGTTCTATATATATATCTATATATATATATATATATATATATATATATATATATATATATATATATATATATATATATATATATATATATATATATATATATATATATATATATATATATAATATATAAATATAAAAATATAAGGCGAATGAGTCTTTTGAGACAGTATAAGTATAAACATACTTTTAGTAATAATGCTACCTATGAGACCACTCCGGGTGTTTGAATATATGATTTCCGGGTGTATGAATATTGTATCATTCAAGTCCTCAACGATACAATAGGCATTACAAATGAAGCCTCTGTGTATGTATGCACTAAATCTGCTAACCATTGAGACAAAATTTGAGAGGACGATACTGTGTATTATAATGACTTAAAAATATTTACATCACCTACGACAGGAGTAATAGGAAATATCTAAGTACATACTTGTGGTTATAGAGTTATTGATTTAATCGTTCTTTTTTAATTTACTATAGCTCGCGCGATGCAGGCTTCATGGATTGCTCATTAGTATTACAAATAAATACCTTTTCATTAAAATTATTATTCAAATAATTTTAAATCAATTTTCTTTCATAGTCTGTATTTCACATCTTGAAATTAGGAACCATAATAGCCATGTTACGTTGAGAGTCGGAATTATCTAGTACGAATTCACTGCATGCCCTTTTTGGGAGGTTCAAAAATGCAAGAACCTTTTCCAAATGGAACACCAGGCATCCTGTGAATTCAAAAATCTTCAATAGCAATAAGAGTATCAACACCTTCTTTCTATTTCTTTTCAGATGTTCAATTAGTAAATTTTCTGGATAACAAAACTAGACAAATATATTTTTCGAAAACAAATTCGTTAGGTTTTCTCAAAGGCGCGCCTGAATGAATTTAGTTACTTATTGAATTTGTTTGAATGAAAGTGAATCATAGTTCAACAAAATTCGGCGATTCGCCTAGCTCATTGATAAACGCGCGCATCTTATTTGGGAGGCACCCTTTCCAAAGTGGTACCGGGGAATGCTTGCCGAACAAATCAACTGGACCTTCTAAATTTTATATCCCAAAGATTTAATAATTAAGAAAGTGAATGAATATTTATTCTTATTGGCTTTTGGCAGATAACAACGATGAGGTACTTCTAGTCTAGATCGATCAGTAACATTAGAAGCCACAGTCAACTCCAGACAATTCCCTTCGTTGACAAAATTATAAAGATAGGGAATAACATATACGTCTCTCTCTTACAAAATGTCGTCTATAATGAATCAAACCGTAGGTGGAGGCACGGATGTAAATTTAGACTACTTTAACATATCTGTGGAAAATGTCAATGTTATGTCAAAGGTTTTTTGATTTAACCCCGTGATATTCACGTTTGATGCTCATGATGAATGTGTGGAAATGAGAACGTAGGCCTATTCGAAATGGTGCCAAAAAGTATGTAGCCGAGCTGGAAGGTCTGTGCAGTTGCAGAAGAATACCCGTAGATAAAGGTAGGATGATCTTGATCATAAGGGTATTGATGAAGATACAGGATAAAGTTAATGAGCTAAATAATGAAATTTCAGAACAAATAGCGCACGACTACACTCCAGAGGCTCAGCAAAATCAAGAATCTGCACAGATTCAGAATTTACAGCTGAAAATTGATGAAATCCAAATGAAGACGGATAAAGTTTCAAATGCTATGAGGTCACAAGAAACTTCAATTCCTCCACCGGCACACAGTATAAGTGTTGGATATGATAGTGAACACGGTATGAGAGGATATAGACTACCAAAACTGGAGATGAAGCAATCCAGTGGAGACCTCAAGGATTGGCTTGGGTATTGAGCTCAAGGAAGTTACCCATCGAGTACCGAGAATTACAATGTAGTAGTTGATAGTTGAGGCTTTGAAGAATTGTTATGGAAAAGAGGACCTATTTTTCCAAGTCTACATAAGGCAGATTTCGGATTTGGTGATAGCTTACTCAACCAACAAGATTCCCTTCAACAAGGTACACCTGAAGCTGCAGTCTCATTTGAGAGCTCTGAAGAATTTGAAATTGGAGAATGCAGCGACACGGTTATATCCATTAGTTGAGTCAAGTTTTTCAAAAGAGATGCAGTTACTGTGGCAGAGGGACCCTTTGATCAAGTATGATGGTGCAAAGGATGAACCACCTAGAAATCAATTGAATTTTTTGATTTTTAGGAAAGGAAGCACCCACTCAGTAGAGGTTGGATCTGGCTAATAGTGTGTTTGATATCTGGGGGCAAAACATAACCAACCATCGGCAGTGAAACAGACTTTGACGGAATTTTCAAATCATACATACTCGAGTACCGTGAAATCGCAGACATTGCTTGTCACTGTTTGTAATGGGGATAACAGGAAAATAGTCCGAGCATTTATAGACAACGGATCACAAGGATCATACATCTGAGAGTCAACCGCTTAAGAAATGGGTAAACAATCAACAGGTCAAGAGACTGTAACACACTCACTTTTTGGAGGAGAAAAAGTTGTCATATACCACCTGAAGTACAATACAGTCCTCCAGAGTGATGGTAGTGGTTATTCATGCTCAATTGCAGTGCGAGACAAAGTGAAGGTCTGCAATCCGATTCCACGAGTTTCTCAATCATCAAATCAATTGATGGCTGAAATAAATAAGAAAGGAATTCAGTTTGCAAATGTGAACGTTGGGTGCCTGCCTATTGAAGTGTTAATATGAGCTGACATATATTGTAAACTACTCACAGGCGAACAGTATCACCTTCCATGGGGACTGACAGTACAAAAAAAAAAGTTAGGATGGACTATATCCGGAATTAGGAAAATATACTGTATCGATGAGTGCACTATCGATGACGTTACAAGATTTCCCCATTATTCAATTATGGGACCTTGATGTGATTGCCATTCATGATGAGATGGATGTTAAGATTGCCAAGGAGCTGGAAGAGGAATGTGAACAAAAGTTCTTCCAAGGACTCAGTCGGAATGATGATGATAGGTATATAGTGTCTCTTCCATGAGAGAGAGAGTTAGCCATCAAGAGACTACTGTCAGCTACCAGAAAGTTGGAAGAAATTAGTTCATATGAGTTTTACTCAGAACTTTTCGGTGATTAGATTGCTGAGGGATTTATCGAGGAAGTATCCCTAATGAATGAGTTGAATAAAATCCATTGTGTCCTTCATAGAGCTGTCGTTAAGCTAAGCAGTGCCACTACTCCTGTTCGACCTTTTTTTGATGAATCATACAAAATTGGGAAGAATTCTTCTTAGAATGACTGTTTAAAGGAAGGAAGTTGTTATATACAGACGATTCCTGATCTATTGCTTCAATTTCGAGAAGAGAGTATTGGTTTTATCTCAGATATTAGAAAAGCATTTCAGATGATTGAAGTTAGAGAAGAGGATGTATGAGATTCCTTTGGTAGATGGATATTCGAAAGAGAGAAATAATCGAGTACTAGGAATGATATGGGACAGAGTGAATGATGAATTGTATGTGGACATAGAAGGGGATATTAATTAGTTTCAGCAGTCGTGACCAAGAGAGTTCTTTTGTCTGCAGCTCTGGAAGGAAAACATTGAAATTAAAAATGTTCCCTTAATTTTTTGGTGCGATTCTACTATATCGTTGGCCTTGATTCAAAGGAATAAGGAAGAAGTGTTGGTGGAAATATTCACTTGTGCAGTATTTAGAGCTGTTCGGTTGGAAGTCCTAACTGCGCTGAGTACAGTTTCCTTCATTGATGCTCTAAGGAAATTCATTAGGATGAATGGTCGCCCGAGAGTTATCTTCAGTGATAACGGAACTAATTTCCAAGGAGCAGACAATTTGTTCAGATCATCAAATTGGAATGCCATCCAGAGAGTGGAACAATTGGAACCTATTCAATGGAAGTTCAATGTGACAGGAGCCCCGTGGTTGGGAGGTTTCTATGAACGTCTCATTCATGTGATGAAAGAGCTCATAAAAAGGACCATAGACAGTTCAACATTGAGTCAAAGGAAACTTGATGATACCATTTTGATCATAGAGGAAGTGATGAATGGAAGACCACTTACTTATGTCTCCGTAGTTGGAGGTGAATTGGAACCACTGCCTCCTTCACTATTTATGAAAAATCCAGGAGTATTGAAAGTTCCTGAAGGATGCGATACGGATGGAGATAAAATAAGATTCCGTTGGAAAAAATGTCTCAGTACATTGAAAAAAGAACTCCATCAACGCTTCCGAACTGAATATTTGGCTCACCTAGTCAATCGAGTTCATGATAAGCCTAGTCGCCCATTAAGAGTAGGAGAGCTAGTTATTCTTGAATTAGGAAAGAACGATATTTGGGCCACTTAGAAGAATTATGAGGCTGATACCGAGAAAGGTTGGAATAGTTCAAGGTGTGGAAGTTAAAATGGAAAGAAAAGTTGTGTAGAAGCGTGTACAACGTTTGTACCACATTAACTTGATTTGAAAAATGAACCCGCTTTGGACCAGAAGAGAAAACCGAATGGAAATGTGTTATCTCTATATTTCATTTGTGGGGTGATGTGAAAAATATCAATGTCTAACTAAGGTTTTCTATTTGTAATTGAAATAATAAAAGAATTTCGATTTCAGTATAATTTCCCCTATGCTCTTATTCAGCATTTTTAATGCCTTTTGTATATTGACTTTGGAAAGTGTACGTGAACTGACTTAACTCAGAAAAAACAAAACAAACGTAAAATTATAATATCTGTTTTCTGTAACAAATATTAAAACGCAACAGTACTATTATTGGCGGTTTGGAATATGGGGAATTGGGAAAACTGTAATGTTTTCCTGAAAATATAGTAGTAATACTAGTAATAGTACGTATTATTGAAATTATAGTAATTGAAATTCAATACTAGAGGATTATATGGTGGTTTTTTACGTTCTAATAATGACGAATTGGTATTACCAGCGGAGGATAGAATCTAATCAAAACAATAAATCAGGAAATAAATATTACGTAAATAGATTACGTAGCTTTGAATAATGGTGAATAGATTAGGTGTCTTTGCTCATTATGACTAGGGGTATGGTTTTTGTGTTCGTAAATTTTCAAAGATTCTAGCAAGTTTATTTTCTAATCTTTGGAAATTTACAAATGCAAAAACAATACCCTACTTCATAATGATCAAATAGACACATACCTAATTTATCCACTATTATTTGTAGGTATTGTATTTATTCCACGAATTATTGTTCTGATTAGCTTATATACTCCGCTGTTGATTTCAGGTCGTTTAATATAACGTAAAAACACAACATATATTCCTATAGTAATAATCCTCTACTCCAATGAATGACTGACAGTAATCCTCATTGCTACCTACCGATAAGTATATATTTGTAGTTGTAGTTATTATTATATATTATATCCCAACATCCAATTACCGAATAGGATTAACCAATACTCATAATAATCCTAATATTGGTATGGTAATGGGTAATGAAGTAATCGGAAACTTGATAATAGGAATAATCGAAATCTGAGAATTAAGGAATATTATGAAATATGTTTCAATAAGATCTAAGAAATTCCCGCTTCCTCTAAGATATACCCAATTTTTACACGTTTCAGTGTACTTAATATTATATTCTCTTGGAAATCCTAAATTCACTGTGTATAGTATAGCATACTGAAAATTCTTTAATTTTATGCACGTTATCTATAAATGCAGTATACTAATCAAATATCACATCTGTGAATCTGTGGTTATTCAAAATTTAAGTAGATATGCAAAGACCTCTATAAATTAATATATTCTGTAAATTTCTTTATTCCAGTTGTAGTATTAATATGTTTCCTGTATTTTTTCATAGATTTATATGTATCTAATGTAAAAATAGACGAAACCATTTTACAATCTGACCATCTGTTATGAATTTGAACAATGACATTTATTGTTATTGACAGTAGGAAAGTAGTAAAGTACGAAACGAATACATCCCATCTCCGACAAGGTATATCAGGGACACGGTCGGTAGTTGAGTTTGGCAAGTATCGATTTACTAGTAACTGAATTGCCGAATATATTTTTTGGACGAGTATTCATTACTTCGATTCTCATAGATAGAGTAACGAGTACCCGAATAAAGAATAGTTACTTATCTGACAAAACTACGTCGTAAAAAAACTTATTAAGAAAGCAAATTTCATAAACTGGTAAGATGAAAAGGAGGTAGGTAGATTTATGCATTTAATTGAAGAAATATTGAGTATCCCAAATATGTATTGTAATCCTTGAATCTGTAATGTTGAGTAAATGGTGATAAAATATAAATTTCAACTTGCTTTCACAATATCCAGAATTATAATTGTTTTTGGGTATATATCTGTATTTTCGAATGATCTTGAATATCAAAACATACAGTAAGAAACATTCATTTCGCAGATAGAAGTCGGAATGTGGAGAATTAAAATGCAGTTACAGAAAATGTGTATCAATCAATGCGGAAAGCAATGCAATTCATTGCAAAACTTTAAAATGAAACAAATGCGGACAAAAAGAAACCAGACATTAAAAAATAAATTTGAAAAATGGAAAAAGGAAAACATGAAACTATTATTGGAGCCGTCAAAAATTGTTGAACAATGATCAGTTTTAACAACAATAAGTGAATGGTCAAATAATACTATAATAAATCCTTGCGCTTGTGAAGGAGTTGGCTACTCAGAGTTGTAGATCCAAAAATTATCTCTGGCATCGGCAAGAGCTGTAACGGAAAATTGAAAGTATTCCATTTAAAGGACAATTATTTCAGGAAAAGATACAGCATACAGCATTTCTCTACTGTCTCCGCGAATTATCTTATTAACAGTACCTATAGAAGTAAACTCAAATTCACATCTAAATGCAGCTAGTGTTTCTCAGTTAAATGCTTTTCCTATAGCTTATTTGTATGTATCTGTAAACTGTAACTTTTCGGAATTCCTGATGATAAATAAAATTGATTTTTATTTCTTTTAAGTCAGTTTAATTTGAAACACTTGGAGGGTAAACGAAACACAAGGAAGAGATTCATGTCACTCCATTTTTTCTTTTGTTACTTGTATCGTTTTTGCCAAACATTTCGTGAACCCTATCTCGTTCGATTCTTTATCAATATATTCTCGACTTTTTGAATTTAGGAGATAAAAATGCATATGCTTGACACAGTATAATTTGTTCATGCATACCATGATATGATAATACTCCAATGTCAAAAACATCAAACAGTGTACCTCATACATTTATATTTTCCTGAAAATATAATAATATATAAGAACCAATACTTAACAAGTTTCTCAGCTGAATAGAAGATGTCCCATATCAAATGATTTATATTTGCTGAAGGAATTTCCAAATACTCAGTTTCAATTCAATTATTATTATAGCATAATTATGTAGGTGCAACTTCTATTCTATCTTTTATGCATTTTGTAGTAATGTTAATTTGAATTCAATAAACTCAATAATTTCATCCATTTAATGCAATCTGGTATTTTAATAAGAACATTGTAAATCATGGTTTATGAATATTTCAAATAAAACTAGCTTGGATTCAATAATAAACAAAGATTAGTATACAAAACTTATTTGAATGAATAGCGAACTTCCGCGTTTCGAATCGTTCGATGATTGGCGACGCTATTTTTTGGTTCGGCGACCTGGTCTCCAAGAGTCTTTTAAGATCTGAATATTTTAATTTTCTTTGTTGCTCTGATTTTCCCTCTATTGTTTGTTGAAAACTTTTTGAAGCAAACCTTGGCTCAAATTAGAGGGAATACGTGAATCTAACTATACCAAGAAAAGGTCCTACAAAAATCGTTAGATAGTTTAATAGAAAGGTCAGTTCATCGTCGCGAGAGGAACAATATAGCGTATTATATATGGAAACGCATGCGTGGTCGGAGGGATTTATTCAAAACTCGAGAAGAAGAACAAGTGTTTTTCTTTCTTAAGCGCCATTCATTAGAAATGTATGTGCAGGTACATTTCTTTTGAGCATGTCATAGCCAAGAAGGGGAATAATAATAATATGAACACTCCATGCATACTCATTACGTGAATCTTATAATCTGTAAACAGTTTTTCATGAGCTCACAGTGGTACCTTTTTACGAGAGATTGTATGTCCACTCTGCGCTAATATACAACCCTCACTCCCAAAATTTCGTCAGATAAAAATGTTACTCGACACAATCATGTAGTTCAATGTTCTTGAATGGAGTGTTGAAGTTGTCATCAGAACCGTAAATTTTGAGAAAAATGCGATTTACTAATATTTTTCTTAAGAATCGATAAGATAGCGAAAATTCCATTTTCCCAAAATTTACGGTTCCAATGACAAAATTTAACCCTTCCAAAATATTCTATTTGTTCATAAGACCTTTTCTTGGTAGTTAAATAAATATTTCAAATGGATAATTTTTGGGCAAAACCTGAAGTACAAGTTGGTAATTAAGACTTTAATATGTTAATAACAAATCAACGGTTGAGGATGAAAGGTCGTGATTGTTCTCAAAATACGCGTTTTATGTATACCTTCAATTTGATTTGATATTTTTTTATTTACGATACGCCGTTCCTTGATATTAGCAATAAATCATTGCTTAACTTAAGCAAGGGAGCTCGCGGTTCTGAAAAAATTTATTCAAAGTTTTATAATCAGCTCATGTTTTTACATTGTAATTGACCATAATCTCGTAGCGGTCCTAAAGAAACTATTTCAAAAGTTATTCCGACTGACCAATGATTAAATGTATATTAATCAATGGTATAGGTTAGTCATCTCCACATACTTCAGTAGCAGAGAGGTAAACAATGGTATGTCCATAAATACAAATTTTGAATAAAGAAGAAAACAACTTGTAATGCTAACTTACTTTCAAATTTGACTAATTTTTAAACACTGTACCAAGCTGTCATTATGGTATGCTACTTAACTTTTCAAGCAATTTTAGTACACAATACCATTATTTCAGCCATACTTACCTGTATCTTGATTTTGGACTTACGACTTTTTAGCTCTATTTGAAAACACAGGTAATCAGTAAAACGTAGGCCTTATATTGCAAAAACAGATTTATTGCTCTTCCCTAGCATGAATAATGAACACAAAAAGATTATGAATTGTACAAAGCAAAATTCATTCGCTGCCTTCTTCATCGGAACTATCTGGACCTTTTGCTTTACAAATTGGAATATTTTTGAAAAAATTGTGAAATTGCAGAGGAACCCATTCTAAACTTTTCATCAAATATTCCCGCTTCTTCTGTTTTATTCCCTTTAAGTTACAGCGCAGACTAGTTAATTCATCGGGCAATGGCGCTGGGTTTCGAACAGATCTGGTAACATTTAAAGTTTTGAACTCGTCATCAAAATTCAGCTTGTAAAATATAATGTTAGGATGAGCAGCTTCAACTCGAAAATGAACAACGTTTGATATTAGAAAATCTTCTTTTTTCGTATTTTTCTTCCTGTTGATAAAAGGAGCGTTAGGTTGCCTATACAAGTGGTCAGCATGTTTGAAATCGGGAATATCTAGTTTCATGACAGTTGCACCAGTTGACCTTATTAATTGCTGCCAGTCCCAAGGAGTGCATATTTCCATAGTCGGTTGTTTCTTCAAAGTCTTTTTAGCTCTATTTGAAAACACAGGTAATCATTAAAACGTAGGCCTTATATTGCAAAAACAGATTTATTGCTCATCCCTAGCATGAATAATGAACACAAAAAGATTATGAATTGTACAAAGCAAAATTCATTCGCTGCCTTCTTCATCGGAACTATCTGGACCTTTTGCTTTACAAATTGGAATATTTTTGAAAAAATTGTGAAATTGCAGAGGAACCCATTCTAAACTTTTCATCAAATATTCCCGCTTCTTCTGTTTTATTCCCTTTAAGTTACAGCGCAGACTAGTTAATTCATCGGGCAATGGCGCTGGGTTTCGAACAGATCTGGTAACATTTAAAGTTTTGAACTCGTCATCAAAATTCAGCTTGTAAAATATAATGTTAGGATGAGCAGCTTCAACTCGAAAATGAACAACGTTTGATATTAGAAAATCTTCTTTTTTCGTATTTTTCTTCCTGTTGATAAAAGGAGCGTTAGGTTGCCTATACAAGTGGTCAGCATGTTTGAAATCGGGAATATCTAGTTTCATGACAGTTGCACCAGTTGACCTTATTAATTGCTGCCAGTCCCAAGGAGTGCATATTTCCATAGTCGGTTGTTTCTTCAAAGTCTTTTTAGCTCTATTTGAAAACACAGGTAATCATTAAAACGTAGGCCTTATATTGCAAAAACAGATTTATTGCTCATCCCTAGCATGAATAATGAACACAAAAAGATTATGAATTGTACAAAGCAAAATTCATTCGCTGCCTTCTTCATCGGAACTATCTGGACCTTTTGCTTTACAAATTGGAATATTTTTGAAAAAATTGTGAAATTGCAGAGGAACCCATTCTAAACTTTTCATCAAATATTCCCGCTTCTTCTGTTTTATTCCCTTTAAGTTACAGCGCAGACTAGTTAATTCATCGGGCAATGGCGCTGGGTTTCGAACAGATCTGGTAACATTTAAAGTTTTGAACTCGTCATCAAAATTCAGCTTGTAAAATATAATGTTAGGATGAGCAGCTTCAACTCGAAAATGAACAACGTTTGATATTAGAAAATCTTCTTTTTTCGTATTTTTCTTCCTGTTGATAAAAGGAGCGTTAGGTTGCCTATACAAGTGGTCAGCATGTTTGAAATCGGGAATATCTAGTTTCATGACAGTTGCACCAGTTGACCTTATTAATTGCTGCCAGTCCCAAGGAGTGCATATTTCCATAGTCGGTTGTTTCTTCAAAGTCTTTTTAGCTCTATTTGAAAACACAGGTAATCATTAAAACGTAGGCCTTATATTGCAAAAACAGATTTATTGCTCATCCCTAGCATGAATAATGAACACAAAAAGATTATGAATTGTACAAAGCAAAATTCATTCGCTGCCTTCTTCATCGGAACTATCTGGACCTTTTGCTTTACAAATTGGAATATTTTTGAAAAAATTGTGAAATTGCAGAGGAACCCATTCTAAACTTTTCATCAAATATTCCCGCTTCTTCTGTTTTATTCCCTTTAAGTTACAGCGCAGACTAGTTAATTCATCGGGCAATGGCGCTGGGTTTCGAACAGATCTGGTAACATTTAAAGTTTTGAACTCGTCATCAAAATTCAGCTTGTAAAATATAATGTTAGGATGAGCAGCTTCAACTCGAAAATGAACAACGTTTGATATTAGAAAATCTTCTTTTTTCGTATTTTTCTTCCTGTTGATAAAAGGAGCGTTAGGTTGCCTATACAAGTGGTCAGCATGTTTGAAATCGGGAATATCTAGTTTCATGACAGTTGCACCAGTTGACCTTATTAATTGCTGCCAGTCCCAAGGAGTGCATATTTCCATAGTCGGTTGTTTCTTCAAAGTCTTTTTAGCTCTATTTGAAAACACAGGTAATCATTAAAACGTAGGCCTTATATTGCAAAAACAGATTTTTTGCTCATCCCTAGCATGAATAATGAACACAAAAAGATTATGAATTGTACAAAGCAAAATTCATTCGCTGCCTTCTTCATCGGAACTATCTGGACCTTTTACTTTACAAATTGGAACATTTTTGAAAAAAATTGTGAAATTGCAGAGGAACCCATTCTAAACTTTTCATCAAATATTCCCGCTTCTTCTGTTTTATTCCCTTTAAGTTACAGCGCAGACTAGTTAATTCATCGGGCAATGGCGCTGGGTTTCGAACAGATCTGGTAACATTTAAAGTTTTGAACTCGTCATCAAAATTCAGCTTGTAAAATATAATGTTAGGATGAGCAGCTTCAACTCGAAAATGAACAACGTTTGATATTAGAAAATCTTCTTTTTTCGTATTTTTCTTCCTGTTGATAAAAGGAGCGTTAGGTTGCCTATACAAATGGTCAGCATGTTTGAAATCGGGAATATCTAGTTTCATGACAGTTGCACCAGTTGACCTTATTAATTGCTGCCAGTCCCAAGGAGTGCATATTTCCATAGTCGGTTGTTTCTTCAAAGTCCTTTCAATCAACGCGTGTACATGATCAGCTTCCATGTGAGTATGACCTCTCAATAAAAATTTGTGGTCGACAGTTTTCAGATTGGGACAGATTTTCAATAGCCATAGATAACTTAGCATCACAATAATGTTACGATTCTGGCTGGGGCAGTTATCTGACCAAATAATTAAGTGCTCTATGGAAGAATTAGCAATAATGCTTTTAGTCCATTTGCTCAAGGCAGATGCGATTTCATTGCCTCCTCTCCCAGCTTCAGATTCATCCCATAGTAAGCAATATGACGAATTGTTTGTTGAATCATAAATGGTCAGATTTAAAGTCCATAGCTTCAGATAATAAAAGCTTTGATTATTTGAAAGGTATGGGGTCGGAAGACATTTTTGCAGATCTAGCATTATCACTTTTGTTATGTCTTTTGAATCCTTACTCTGTTCTTTATCATTTCTCTTAATTTTATAACGCCTATCTGCTTCCTTCAAATGATTTTCATATTCCTGCTGGATAAGTGCTTTTTCGTTATTTTGTGACTCTTTAAGTTTTAAAGTAAAACTGTCGCATAAGTCGCATGTATCAGCTGACGGTTTTTTGAATGACAAGTTGAATTCTGTATTAAAACATTTTTTATATATCCAAAGCGGCTGTTTGTTGTTTAGGAATGCGGTCTTCTTCACATTTGGCTAGATACAACCTGTACATTTTTTCTCTGCTTAATTCTGGCCCTAAATACTGTCTTTTACTTTTTTCTCGAGAGTCTCGAGAGTAGTGACTTTCGTAAGATGGAAAAGATTTGATATGTGCTCTAACTCCATTGAGAACTTCCTCAGGTAGCTTGTTGGGTGGCACATGACGTCCTCTCATATCTCTGGAAACGAAGCCACCTGCCGTCTGTTTTTTTAAAGCATTTCAAACAACTGTTTCGGAAATTCCTAAAGTGTTCAGAAAATACGTTTTACATGCATCAACTTTTTTAGTTGAACCTTCAAAAGGTATATGGAAAAAGTTGTTAATTGTTTGTTGTTTTCTATTTTTACTATTGTCTTTGGGTCTGCGACGTTCAGTGGGTTTTGACTCAACGTGCGAACAAACAAATTGCCTTTTAACATCCCAAGTCTTTTCCTCACTCCAGTATTCTTTGAAAATCTGTTTTCTTATTGTATCGGGAATCTTTTCAGTACAATTTCTTCTACAAGGTGCACAGCCTGACTTAACTGCCTTCGCAGCAATATTTTTCCCCTTTTTTGTCATATGCTCCTCTCCTCTCAAAGTTGCTTTATTTCTTTTTGTACTCCGCCAGGTTTCGATGTGCTTCGTACGTTTTCTTGACTTTTTTTTCTGTTCTACTTCTTTTTGTATATCCTGTACTGCCTTCTTTTCCTTATCCCATACTTCCTCTTGTTCTGTCTCATGTGCAGCAATTAGTACATTGTCAGTTCCGTCATGAACGTTTTCTTGATCATCATCACCACTGTCGCTACTTGGACAGTAGTTAGGGTCCTTGTAACTATCATCACTATCTTCAACATATTCTAGAAGAGATCCCCTTGAAATGGATGGTTGAATATTTTCTAACACCGCGTCTTCTAAAACTGACTTTTTGGGACTTTGTCTTGAAGTGGACGGCTGATCTGAGGAAAATTCAAGTTATATTTTTTTAAACTTAAAAAAATAATGTATTACCATAATCATGAAAGATCGCGTCACTAACTGGTTTTCTTGAAAGTTGATGTCCCTTTTGGCAGACTGGACCTATAAATAAACCCAAATAAAAATCACTCGAAACATGCTATAACAATGTGTAATAGTGACAATGAATTCAGTTTAAAATAACATTTTTTCCGCATATCATAACAGCAGACAGCATTAGAGACTTTAGATTTCCGTATCAAGTCGATAAACAACCTTATAAAGTATTCTAGTTTCATTCAATCGAATATCCACTTTATTTTCTTCTAATTTTATTAGAAATGTGAACATAACCTTACTTTAAAAAACATGTTATTGATAATTACCTCCAATGTTATTTTTTGCAATTTTCACCTGCTCCATTATAGCACTAACTCTTTTAGAAACAATTTTTGTCAACATTCTATGTCTTTTATCACTTTCCATCGTTTTAAAATACTAAACACGCACTACTAAATCAGCAACACGCCGTTTCGTGGAGTTACTACTGTTTACCACTAAAAATATTGTGTCGTAAACTTAACGAAAAAGGACATACTATTCTTTACCCTACTAATACATGGAGTTACTGTCTTTCCAAAATTAAAAATATAGACAACCAACAAAGCGGGACTTACGATTTTTTTCCACAATAACAAATGGAAAACGTGCACTTCGAAAATGATATTAACTCCATATCGGTTAAAAGTGGAGTTACGACTGTTTACCTCTCTGCTACTGACTTATAATTTAATGTTTATTAGTATTATAATAAGGGAGTGGCTACCGCCACGTCATCACGAGTTAGTTTTGACGAGTTAATCTTTTCAATTTCATTGTAAATGACTGTTGTTCCTTGCCCTTGTACAAGTTGTTAATAAATCTTGCACATATGTGTTATCAAAGTATGTGTCGATTTCGGAGGTAGTACTAGTAATATTAATATCCCCGACGAACGTGGTGATAGTAGTAGTAATATCCCCGTCGAACGTGTTGGTAGACACTTCCTTATAACAATACTTTTGGCTAGCTATTTCTTTCGAGCTCTATACCAAAGGGACATGTATCATAAAAATCAGAAAGATTGAATGATTATTTTACTACTGCAGCGTTGTTGGTTGTGTTCATTAGGTATTGCGTAGTAGAAAATCATTTTAAATTGAGCTAATAATAATAAAACACTAGTAGGTGTAGTTCCGGTTACCAAAGTTATCTGCACCCAATTTGACTACGTTATATTTACGTCGTTTTGTTGGATTTGTTATGGGAATGAAAACGCAGAATAGCACAAAACTTATTATGACATCTGAACCTCAGGGATTTTTTCTAGTCGAACATTAATTTGTATTTAAATTATTATAATATGAATAATGCAAAAGGTCTAAGTATAGGAATAAAATAGTAGTGATTTATAACTAATATTTATATTCGATTATTTTATATCAAAAGCAGTAATGTACTTGCTTGGTTTTGTTCATACACATAAGTATCTATAAGCATTAGAACATTAATGATTATAATATTATGCATTTATTTGAATTTATTTTAACTCTGTTAATCATTATCTACTGTCATTGTGTATATTATTATGTAAATGAACATGATAGAATCTCAAAATTTTAGGTTTTTTAGTTTCTGAAACATAAATGTTTGCTAAGAATATCCGGACATTTTTGTCCAGAGCTAGAAAAAAAACTGCAAGGTATTTGCATACTTTTCGTGAACATTATGATTATTGTTGGTTTCATTTCGATTTTCTTTTGTGTTCTTCACATACGTCTAACGCTTTCCCTAAATAATGAGTCTCAACAATTTTTGTGTTATTTACGTTTTCATTTTCATAGCAAAACATCGTAAATATAACGTTTTCAAATGAGGTGACAGATGACTTTGGTAATCGAATGGCGCCTGAGTATACATATTATTTTCGTGCCTTACTAAAACTAGTTCTCGTTTCTCCTAATCGACCGGGAACCATAGATATTCTCTTGTCTCATGTCGGAAATAATTGAAACCTTCACAATTTAAATCGGAGGATAGGTACAAATGCCTCGGAGTTCTAACGAAAAGCAGTCAATTCTCAGTGGGTAGAGGTAGAATTGATTAAGATGGAGCAAAAAGTTGTGAGAATTTTTGGAATGAAAACTCCTCCAGGCGCGTTGGGCTATTTCAGATGAGGGGTTAAACCATGAGTCTGTCACGTCTCGTCACGCTGTAGCTATATGTATTAGGTATTATGTATACTGTTGCGTGCGCAACTGCGACCATGCGGGACTCGGGTCAGGTGTCAGGCAGTCTCTCTATACGCTTACACACGTGTGTATATCTCATTCGGTGTTGGTGAGCCTGCCTGTGTGAGCCAGTGCTCTCGATTATACGTATACATATACACTGCGTATACACACTAAAAACTGTATAAAGTTACAACAGCACGCATATACTCGACGTTATTCATTTACTAAATCCTCCGTCCTCGTGCACAGAAAAGTTATATTTTTATTGAATTTATTAATTGTACATTGTGTACTTAGTATCGTATCTACGTGCAAAATTTTGAATATTGTGAATGTAATTCTTGTTTATTATTAAATATAAAAAACTATTTAATTGTTGATTGGAATGGTGACAGTTGTGAAAACTGAAGAAAACCTAATTATGTTAATTTTCATTTAAAAATAATAAAATTGTAATTTCGAATGCTACAATAATTCAGAGAACACATAAAATGAATTGGATACTTCATAATGACAGCAGTGCTCGGTGACTGCTAGTTTTTTTATTTTATTTTATTTCGTCTTTTCCTTTTTAAAGCATTCCAATGAACGATTTGTTTCAAATATTTTATATACCGGGTGGTCCAACAATGCGTTCAAGTATAATATCTCAGTAATTATACGAATTACAAGAAGATATTGAATACAACATTTGTAGGAACTGTAGAGAGCTACAAACTAAAATTACTCACGAATATAGAAAAAGTATATCTAGTAGCTTGTGATAATTCTCATCGCTAACAAACAGTGTTTTTGTCACTTGCTACTAACAAATAAATCATGTCAATCAAATTAATATTTCGGAGAGATGACAAAACGACTTATTTATTTCACAAGGCTAATCCCAATTTTAAAGTTATCTTCAGATTTTGCAAATAAGTTGATTGTATAACGACATAGAGGGTAATCTAAAATTGTAACAACAATGTACACGGTGTTTCATTGATAAAAGGTAAGTTTGGTTTGTGACGAACTAATGCGGCATCCTGTATATTCATAAATAATTTTAGTTTGTAGGACTCTGCAGTCCCTACAATATTTGTACTTTATACTTTCTTGTAACTCGTATGATAACTGAAATATTGTCCTTGAACGCATTGTTGGGAGATGCTGTATATTATACTTATATTTGACGGTTTAAACTTGAACATAGAGATTAACAGAAATTAGGTAAGGTTATGAAAATGATTTAACAGATATTCTTGACGAAAGTCTTCAATATATTCCTTGCTCAAACGATATACTTCTGAATACAATCCGGGGTTTCATTGTACTCGTTATTAAATATGTATGAATTTCCGGGCAGGCAGGGATTCATAATGCTCTCTGCGAATGAATTTTCTGAAGGTTTCATATTGCCCAATGAACATAAGTATTCATATACTCCCTTTGGAGCCGGCTTCAAACTGACCACCAAGGCTCTGAATTGACCATTACTATATCAAGAAAGGCTTCAAACGAAGCTTTACGAATATATATATATATATATATATATATATATATATATATATATATATATATATATATATATATATATATATATATATATATATATTCGCTGTGGTTTTCTTTTGCTGGTTTATCTAAAGTAAGTTGTGGGTTCTCTTAGGTTTTTCAGCAATTTTAAATGAATTATCTCAATGAAACAATCTTTTCATTCGACGCGTTTCGGCTTTCGCCTTCTTCAGGAATTTATTCATTGTTTACATTATGAACTGAAATTTAACAAAATATTTTTATATTAATTAGCTGTATGCACAATCTGTATTTATGACAAAGTTTTTCAGTTTGTTATGAGCATTGACTTTAGTTTCATATTTAAAATTTATGTGTATAATAACATAATAACTAACTTAACGAAATCTGTTGGTATTCTATCACGTAATAAGTATATTCAAAATTCAAATAATTGATGAAAAATTAATTTATTTTGTACATAATCACCGAACTAAGTTAGTTATTATGTTATTATACACATAAATTTTAAATATGAAACTAAAGTCAATGCTCATAACAAACTGAAAAACTTTGTCATAAATACAGATTGTGCATACAGCTAATTAATATAAAAATATTTTGTTAAATTTCAGTTCATAATGTAAACAATGAATAAATTCCTGAAGAAGGCGAAAGCCGAAACGCGTCGAATGAAAAGATTGTTTCATTGAGATAATTCATTTAAAATTGCTGAAAAACCTAAGAGAACCCACAACTTACTTTATATATATATATATATATATATATATGTTTCTTCTTAGGTTCTCGCGGACGTAATGTGTAGAACTGGATTCTCGGGTATTGATCCGCGTTGTGTGGTTTCGGTCCTCAAAAGGACCAATTTCACGACGTTTCGGCAAAGTCGCATTTGCCATCTTCAGGTGATTCGACCGTAGAGTTTGGAAAATCTAGGCGAACTCGCCTGAAGATGGCAAATGCGACTTTGCCGAAACGTCGTGAAATTGGTCCTTTTGAGGACCGAAACCACACAACGCGGATCAATACCCGAGAATCCAGTTCTATATATATATAGTATTATATATATATATATATATATATATATATATATATATATATATATATATATATTTGTATGTTTTCTTGGTATAATGGTTCGTTCGTTGAATTTTATTAAATACAAGATATTTTAAGATTGTACAATTATAAATATCTATGATTATTGTATGAATTAGTTATATATATATATATATATATATATATTGTGAATTCACAATTTTGATAAAGACAATAAACATTGTCGAAACGTCAAACAGAATTTTTATTCCACGAATTTTTATTCCACGTGAAAAGTATCCCTGTCTATAATCCCTTGAGTTTTTCAGGTGGATGATTTGTAATAACTAAGTTTTATTACAGTATGGGTGTGTTTTCTGCTACGTGCCTGCTGTTAGATAGTGTTGTATACGGTGGTATCTATGTGGATGGGCTTGTAATAAATAGTGATAGAATGGTTATTATTTGTATGTGAAACAGTCAAACCTAGGGGTTCCCTTCTATCTCTTAGGTGAATTACAGATTTCGCTGTGTTAATATAGGTTAGAAAACATTTAGTTGGCAGACAAGGTCATACTCAGAAAAACATTTGCAGGTTCATAATCTCATATATACTAGGTTGTTTTTGATTTCATTCTCGACTAATATAATAAAATAGCTATGTAAGCAATTATATTTTATCATGAAATCAATCAAGAACAGAAATGTAAATTTAACTATTATGAAACTAAATCTAATCAGCCATGCTTGTTCGCTAGAAACAAGTTAGATTTATCACAAATTCATGTACATAATACCGTCATAAACATAAACATAAAAGAACGATTTTCGAAATATTGGGTGTTATCACAAATTTTGTTCGCCTATTCCTCCATTAGTGAACTTGTAAAAGACGTTAAGAGTCCAAATTGTATTTTCAATATCAATAATTAAATCATCCACGGGGAATTTCTTATAATCAATTGTAAAATTTAAATCTTTATTCAACAAACTAATTTTCGTTCCATTGAAACTAATATCATTTTAATGAATTTCTGGAAGGCGTTTATCTGACAAACCATCTTGAAGGAAACGTAAATCTACTTTTGAACAGGAAATTTTGGTTTCTAATTCAATGTATTGGTTGAACTCATCTGGCCGGGAAGCCATCATCGTGTATACACAGTGTGAACTCTTTCATATTTTATGTAAAAGAGACTTCGAAATATTGAGATATTTCAGAAATTAAGACCCATAAGTTGATGCAAATAAAATGACACTGGAATTTCTGTTCAATCTAAGATTGTAACCAAAGTTTGAACGTTATTATATTCATAAGGAAATACTTCATTACTTCCTAAAGCTGCTTCCACTCAGCTTTTCAACAATTTCAAATTTACTTATCACAATTTTCATCTGGCGCGTTTCTGGATTCAACATTTTCAGAAATTTATTATCATTAATTAAAAAAAGTGGAGTATAATAAGCTCAATTGAAATAACTATTGTAATTTTGATTTCCACTAATTCAATAAATAGATGTACTTACTATTCTTTCGCTAACGCTTTGTACTATTTGTTTGAAGAAGCTAGGATGTGAGCGAAACAATAGTTCGTTTATTCATCAAATTTGTGTAATCAAAGCAGAAATCAACTTACTCAGGTATCTATCTTTTTACAAAAAAATCTGATTCTTCGTGAAAGAATTGCTGACATTTTATTGAAACATATTCTGAAAGTTAGCTACAAACAAAGCTTAATAAACGTGGAGTATATGAATTAACCTGTTCAGGGTGTGATAAAATTTACATTGGTAGATCTAGTCGTAATATAGGAATTTGATATAAGGAACGTTTTCGATATTTTGGACTTTAGTCTAGTCAAAATAAGCCAATACAATCAAAAATGAAGAAATATTGCTGCTATTCATGGATTTGGACGTTTTTGGGCTCAAAATGTTCGGGAAAGCAGTACGAGTCAGATGACCCCATTTTAAACCTGCGCTTTTCATTTTCCGATTTGTTAACTAACAATTAAGCTTTTTTTAATTGTTAATTTGGACCGATAATTAACAAATACATTTCATGGAACAATATATGAGGAAATTGGCTGAAAATGGTTACTCGGGGGTTTTCAAGGTCGCTGATCACGAATCTAACATCAGAATCGGAAAATTCGACACTCTTGACCGGAAAACTCGATATTTTCAGGGAAATTACCAAAATCTGTAAATGTTGAATGATGGACGGAAGAAAATTCACTCGAGGGTTTTCGAGGTCGCTGATCACGAATCCGATATCAGAATCGGGAAATTCTATACTGTTGACCGGAAAACTCGACATTTCCATAGAAATTACCAAAATTTGTAAATGTTGAATTAAGGACGTCAAAAAATTCACTCGGGGGTTTTCGAGGTCGCTGATCATGAATCCGATATCAGAATCGGAAAATTGGAAACTCTTGGCCGGAAAACTCGACATTTTCATGGAAATTACCAAAATCTGTAAATGTTGAATTAAGGACGTCAAAAAATTCACTCGGGGGTTTTCTAGGTCGCTGATCATGAATCATGGAGTTAAAAATTTCTTACGAAGCATTTGAGGGCGCATAATATCACTACAAGTGGCAAGTTTAGGGTTGCAAATCAACTTTGTTCGTTTATTGTGAGTAATATGTCTCTATATGGGTTTTTGGGGTCTCTGATCAACATCCGTTTTTTGATATTAATGGGTTTGATGCATTTTTTGGGACTTGCTTTCAGTAAATATGTTTAACATTATCGTCGGTAGGTAGTGCTTCACGAGACTCGGGTTTCTTACAATTAAAACTTGATTTCCTGTACAATAAATCTTGAGAAAATTTGAAATTCTCAGAAACAATCATGTTTTGAATATCGGGAAGACAAGCAGACGATGATGACCCTTATCCAACAGATTTTGATGAACCTTTGGATTTGGTCCATGAAAGTATGGATATCAGCCAAGCAGAAGTTAGTGATAATGACACTGATTATGATGATAATGACTGAAATTTTCATAGTATGCCATAATAATTTATAATATCTAATAATGTATGATAATAGTAATATTGATAAGCTAATTTGTACATATATATATATATATATATTCTTTTATTGATATTCTTGAACCATTTGTAATATTTGTATGCTTTCTTGGTATATTGGTTCGTATATATACTGAAAATAAAATGAAATAAAAATTCTTTTTGAAGTTTCGACAATGTTTATTGCCTTTATCAAAATTTTGATAAAGGCAATAAACATTGTCGAAACTTCAAAAAGAATTTTTATTTCATTTTATTTTCAGTATATATACGAACCAATATACCAAGAAAGCATACAAATATATATATATATATATATATATATATATATATATATATATATATATATATATATATATATATATATATATATATATATATATATATATATGTATATATATATATATATATATATATATATATATATATATATATATATATATATATATATATATATATATATTTGTATGTTTTCTTGGTTGGTATATTGGTTCGTATATATACTGATAATGAAATAAAAATTCTGTTTTGACGTTTGGACAATGTTTATTGCCTTTATCAAAATTGTTAATTGAATTAGTGTTTCCATGTAATTTAGAAAAGAACAGATGATTTCGATTAATGAAATGCGTCTGCAGCCGACTTGTGTTTTAAGATCCAATTAAAACTGCAGAAAACATTGGATCGGTTGTGTGTGAAAGAGTAATGTATGGCTAATTACAATTTGAAATAGATTGAATTTGTTTAAATACAAGACATTTTAAGATTGTACAATTATAAATATCTATGAATTATCGTATGAATTAGTTATTCTATGATAAGCATTTCAGATCTATCATAATCGAGTATTCAAGTTTAAGATAATTCTATGGAATTCAACCACAAAATTATTACTCCATAGTGTCATAGTTAAATAATACTTCATCTTTTTTAGGTTGAATTTTAAACAGACAAATGGAAAGTGGCACTTCAAATTAATAAAATTTATATATATATATATATATATATATATATATATATATATATATATATATATATATATATATATATATATGTTCATGTATATTTTGATGAAGACAATAAACATTGTCGAAACTCCAACAGAATTTTTATTTCATCTTCAGTATATATACGAACCAATATACCAAGGAAACATACAAATATATATATGTATATATATATATATATATATATGTGTATACACTTTTTTTTGTATTCTCATAAATATAATAAGAATTCATAATTTATTCCAAGAGATTCAGAATTCATACAGTAATTTATTCGAAATCATAATTCTTCCATCGATTCATTTTATAGTCATTTATAATTTGTTTTTGGAAAAATTCATAATCTATTCAGTCATTCATTAGAAATTCATAATTCATTCATTTGATTCATTTATTCGTAATTCATAATTTACTTTAAAAATTTGTAATTGATGATTAATTCACAGATTTGGGTCTTATTTTTCCATGAAAATGTAGAGTTTTTCGGTCAACAGTATAAAATTTTCCGATTCTGATATCGGATTCGTGATCAGCGACCTCAAAAATCCCGAGTGAATTTTTTGACGTCCTTGATTCAACACTTACAGATTTTGGTAATATCCATGAAAATGTCGAGTTTTCCGGGCACGAGTGTCGAATTTTCCTAATCTGATATCGGATTCATGATCAGCGACCTCGAAAACCCCCGAGTGAATTTTTTGACGTCCCTAATTCAACGTTTACAGACTTTGGTAATTTCCATGAAAATGTCGAGTTTTCCGGTCAACAGTATAGAATTTTCCGATACTGATATCGATTTCGTGATCAGCGACCTCGAAAACCCCCGAGTGAATTTTTTGACGTCTTTAATTCAACATTTACAGATTTTGGTAATTTCCATGAAAATGTCGAGTTTTCTGGCCACGAGTGTCGAATTTTCCGATTCTGATATCGGATTCATGATCAGCGACCTCGAAAACCCCCGACTGAAGTTTTTGACGTCCCTGATTCAACGTTTACAGACTTTGGTAATTTCCATGGAAATGTCGAGTTTTCCGGTCAACAGTATAGAATTTTCCGATTCTGATATCGATTTCGTGATCAGCGACCTCGAAAACCCCCGAGTGAATTTTTTGACGTCTTTAATTCAACATTTACAGATTTTGGTAATTTCCATGAAAATGTCGAGTTTTCTGGCCACAAGTGTCGAATTTTCCGATTCTGATATCGGATTCATGATCAGCGACCTCGAAAACCCCCGAGTGAATTTTTTGACGTCCCTAATTCAACGTTTACAGACTTTGGTAATTTCCATGGAAATGTCGAGTTTTCCGGTCAACAGTATAGAATTTTCCGATACTGATATCGATTTCGTGATCAGCGACCTCGACAACCCCCGAGTGAGTTTTTTGACGTCCTTAATTCAACATTTACAGATTTTGGTAATTTCCATGAAAATGTCGAGTTTTCTGGACACGAGTGTCGAATTTTCCGATTCTGATATCGGATTCATGATCAGCGACCTCGAAAACCCCCGAGTGAATTTTTTGAGGTCCTTAATTCAACATTCACAGATTTTAGTAATTTCCATGAAAATTTCGAGTTTTCCAGCCACGAGTGTCGAATTTTCCAATTCTGACATCAGATTCATGATCAGCGACCTCGAAAACCCCCGAGTGAATTTTTTGACGTCCTTAATTCAACATTTACAGATTTTGGTAATTTCCATGAAAATGTCGAGTTTTCTGGCCACGAATGTCGAATTTTCCGATTCTGATATCGGATTCATGATCAGCGACCTCGAAAACCCCCGAGTGAATTTTTTGACGTCCTTAATTCAACATTTACAGATTTTGGTAATTTCCATGAAAATGTCGAGTTTTCTGGCCACGAATGTCGAATTTTCCGATTCTGATATCGGATTCATGATCAGCGACCTCGAAAACCCCCGAGTGAATTTTTTGACGTCCTTAATTCAACATTTACAGATTTTGGTAATTTCCATGAAAATGTCGAGTTTTCTGGCCACGAGTGTCGAATTTTCCGATTCTGATATCGGATTCATGATCAGCGACCTCGAAAACCCCCGAGTGAATTTTTTGAGGTCCTTAATTCAACATTTACAGATTTTAGTAATTTCCATGAAAATTTCGAGTTTTCCAGCCACGAGTGTCGAATTTTCCAATTCTGACATCAGATTCATGATCAGCGACCTCGAAAACCCCCGAGTGAATTTTTTGACGTCCTTAATTCAACATTTACAGATTTTGGTAATTTCCATGAAAATGTCGAGTTTTCTGGCCACGAATGTCGAATTTTCCGATTCTGATATCGGATTCATGATCAGCGACCTCGAAAACCCCCGAGTGAATTTTTTGACGTCCTTAATTCAACATTTACAGATTTTGGTAATTTCCATGAAAATGTCGAGTTTTCTGGCCACGAATGTCGAATTTTCCGATTCTGATATCGGATTCATGATCAGCGACCTCGAAAACCCCCGAGTGAATTTTTTGACGTCCTTAATTCAACATTTACAGATTTTGGTAATTTTCATGAAAATGTCGAGTTTTCTGGCCACGAATGTCGAATTTTCCGATTCTGATATCGGATTCATGATCAGCGACCTCGAAAACCCCCGAGTGAATTTTTTGACGTCCGAAATTCAACATTTACAGATTTCAGTAATTTCCATGAAAATTTCGAGTTTTCCAGCAACGAGTGTCGAATTTTCCAATTCTGACATCAGATTCATGATCAGCGACCTCGAAAACCCCCGAGTGAATTTTTTGACGTCCTTAATTCAACATTTACAGATTTTGGTAATTTCCATGAAAATGTCGAGTTTTCTGGCCACGAGTGTCGAATTTTCCGATTCTGATATCGGATTCATGATCAGCGACCTCGAAAACCCCCGAGTGAATTCTTTGAGGTCCTTAATTCAACATTTACAGATTTTAGTAATTTCCATGAAAATTCCGAGTTTTCCAGCCACGAGTGTCGAATTTTCCAATTCTGACATCAGATTCATGATCAGCGACCTCGAAAACCCCCGAGTGAATTTTTTGACGTCCTTAATTCAACATTTACAGATTTTGGTAATTTCCATGAAAATGTCGAGTTTTCTGGCCACGAATGTCGAATTTTCCGATTCTGATATCGGATTCATGATCAGCGACCTCGAAAACCCCCGAGTGAATTTTTTGACGTCCTTAATTCAACATTTACAGATTTTGGTAATTTCCATGAAAATGTCGAGTTTTCTGGCCACGAATGTCGAATTTTCCGATTCTGATATCGGATTCATGATCAGCGACCTCGAAAACCCCCGAGTGATTTTTTTGATCCTGAGCGGATCATGATTATAGAAGGGTGTGAGTATAGATTTGTGATTCTTCGGATCTCGATAGTAGCAGCTGAGCAATAAAGTAAAATAATTGTGGTGGTATTATTATAGTAATCCCAAAGTATGTTCCGGGATCTTGGGGTTTGCCATTTGCTATGTGCTGTAGCAACTTTATTCGTGGTACTTTCATTTCCTCGTCTTACAGTTTTGAGCAAATCTTGTGCAGTACAATACTGGAAATCGTGAATTGACATTTTCATGCATATTTTCAAATGTCTATATAATAAATTTGACATGATCACTAAGCCGGACGAAGGGGATTGTAATATCGTGCAAAGAGGTAATGTGAATGAAAATAGTAAACTCGAACTCAAAAAACAAAAAGTCGAGGCAAATTCAGTGGCTGAAATAGATTTTAATGAAAAACATTTCCGTCAAAGATAACGAAGTTGATTTTCATTCCCGGTAGAAACAGACGTGCGAGAAATGTCTTCATTGATCAGGAGAAATCGATAATATACACAAATCTTCATATTGATTTCATCATTAAAACTGAAAATCCTTTTTATGTTCTCTTTGAACGGAACACTGCATAAATTAAGTAGTGGCTCAAATACATTTCAGATTTCTTAATGTTGAGTGGGTGTTAAGTTACACTCAAATGGATCTGTGTTAGTAACAGGCACCGAAGCCATATTCGGTTGTATAATGAACAATGGAAAAAAATAAACAAATTGGGATTTCAGCATGAAGTATGAAAATAAATCCAACTAGTACATATAGTAAAATTTTTGTTAGTTATGTTGTTGTCTGCTTCCAATCATTACTCTGTATTATTCTGTACTAATTTAATATTATTGAAGTATTTCAACTTCTTGTAAGGTAATTGTTTAACGAATCAAACTGGGAAGCTTTGTTCAAAATATAATTTCATATCATGAAATCCAGCGCATAGAATCGATAAAATTGCTGCACACTTCAGTACTTATAGATTTCGCAAAACAATTTCCAGTGAAAGACCCGTATAGATTCGAACTGTGACTTTGAATCTAAAGAAATTTTATCAATACAGAAACTTGTTAAAGTGCTATCACGATAAACCGGAGAGCGTTTAAATTACTGTTTGGTTGCTATAATCTTCACCAAGGGGAGGAATGAGTGGGAATGTCGAAGCAGTAAAGTGAAGTCAAGTAGTTCGTAAGAGCTTTAACAATGAACGGAGGTTCGATTCTGTCACTTTAAACTTTACACGGACCTTTATCGGAGCATATCCCACTCGGCCAACACTTCGCTATTATTTGCTCCTCCTGGAAACTGGCATATCTTTGAGAATTTATAACGAACTGTTTGTTCTTGTGTTCGTATTTCGTAAGAGAGAAACTTCAAGTAACTACTCAAGTCATCTATTGAATAAGGTCTCCACGTGAATAATACAGCTTCTGTTTAACAACGGTTTTGAATTGAAAATTATATAGGTCAAATGAGGCTTATGAATTAAGATTCGCATATAACAATTCGACTGTAAATATTAATCCCAAAAACACAACGAACAGTTGTGCTAGTACTAATGCTCCAGTCAATAACAGTTTTTACGTCAGAATATTTTGAATCGCCACCAATTCTTATGTAGTTTGAGAAAATTCAGGTGATGAACCAAAATGAATTATAGACCTGGTTCCGGGACATGCTTTCCCCCTGATGGTGGAATGGGTTTCTAGGGTGTGAAAATTTCTTAATTCACAATGACCCCAGGAAAGATTATAGTAGCAAATTCTAAGCAAAATAGTTCCTTGCTGAGTTATTAACGGTTGAAAATATATTCGTATTTTTCGGTGGAAAAAGCATGTTTTCGAAGGAGTTCTTGGAAACAAATCGGCAACTCTGTATTATACAACTTCACATTTAATTGCGGAAATTGTTTATGAAAAGTGAAGGCAATGAGCCAACAAAGGATTAAAATTTTCACTTATTAAGTAACTGCGCCCGGTTCTACTAAAACAGAAATAACTTTCATAGTTGAATAACTGCTAGCGGAGAACATATGTATAGAAACATTTTTGAACTACGTGAAAAAACCTTCAAAACGTTCGTTGTTTTGCTAGTATAATTGAATGCACAATTTGAAAAAATTAATTTACTATTTTCAAAATGTTTTAATTTTTTTACAAAATTCACATTTTCCAAAATACCCTTGAAACCGAATGAATAGCAAAAATTACAAGAGATCAAAAATGTTACTATCATTTTGTTCTGTTTTCGGCTCAACGATGAAAATCAACTGAGATGTAAACGTTATGGTGCGAAACCATATCACCTCTATTTTCGAGGTCTTCGACCTAAATCATCTTGGAAAATTAACTATCTCCATGGTTCAATCTCACTACATGACTTGTAGCTCTCTCTACAGGTTGATTTTTTGGGCGACTATATAACTCACAAATTACATGAGATGAGATATACTACAATAAACAATTATAGACTATTAGATTTGTAGCTTATATATGAAAATCGTATAATGATGCAATAACGGAGATATCATGAATAAACTCGTTCCCAATATTGTTTTTTCTTATCTTTGATCTTGTTACACTCATTCTAATATACCAATACAAATTATAGTCGTTGAAACATTTTATCCGACATACATTCATTTCAACAACAATTTTCGGCCCAAGGTTGCGAATGGTCTGGTAACACATTCCATTATTGACAAAATTTTCAATATGAGGGATAGTTTTCAACCAGAACAACAAAAGGCGCATATCGGGAGGAGAAACATTACCTCGAACAGAATGTTCAGAGTTTCATATTCTTCCAGAAAAATGAAGTATAAAACCGGATTCTGCTTCTTTCCCTCCAACCGAACATGCTGGAAAGCTACATTCATTGAATGTATGAATATGAAGCAAATTTTGCTGCGGTGCATGGATTGAGCTCATTTTGGTGTCGAAATGATCGGAAAAGTCCCCTAAACCAGAAGCCGAAAAAGAAAAAGTTCGGCGTCTCTTGTTTTCCCTTTTCCACTGAACAATCTGAGGCCAATTATTGGTTAAAAAAACGAATTATTCAAAAATTTATTCTATCATTGAATATATGAGGAAATTAAATGAAAATTGTTACCCGGAATTTTTGAGGTTGCTGATTACGAATATGATGTAAAAAACGTCCCCCATGGAGTACGCGCGCCCTGTGTGTTACTTCTCCTCCGGGAACTCATAGAAATGTTCTTCGAAATTTAAACAAAATAGTTTTTCAGGGGTTTTCGAGGTCGCTGATTATGGAAATGATGTTTAAAAACTTCCTCCATGCACCTGGGGCCGGCAAGCCCTGGACGTTGCCTTTCCTCGGAGGAGACGCTGAACTGAATTAGGAATCAGAATGTGCCTGTTTAAGTATCATTTACTGAAATTGTATTTGAACAGGAACGTTTTGACTTCGAATTTAGTTTGCTTTGATAATTGTCACAGGGTAGACGAGAGGTCCGTACTTTAACAGTATTTTAAGTGGATAAGGGTGATTATTTCTTTCTTTATAGTGCATGAATAATTGATCAGTATTCTCACAGGGGGGCTTAAATCGCATACATTTGATAAACTACTTATCTGACCCGGATTTCTCATGTATTATGAATTTGATGATTTGATCATTATGAGGCTATGAATAAAATGATGTAGGTCAATACAATTAATGAATATCGAGCTAGAAATGAAGATCTGATAATCAGGTAGAGTTCAATGCAACCAAAACTCAAGCTTGGATTTTCTTCAAGAAGACGGATCCCACAACCCCTAACATAATGATCTCAAGTACAACTATTGATTTGACGATCATGTGAGGTCCATTGCAAAAACTGCTTCACAGAAAAATAATTTTGTATCCTGACCCAAGGGCTAATATACTTCTCATGATATATCTAAAGAGCACATATTCGAATTGACCTGGATACTGTTCACTCGTTTGTGGTCTAGCTCCCAATCATACGCTGAATCTCTCAGACTCTATTCAGGGGAGAGCTATTCTTCTGGTTGATGATGTCAAAATTACGAATTAACCTCTCTAGAACATAGTGGAAAGGTGCGCGATCTCTTCTTTTTCTATAGATATTTCCATGATTGATGATCATCGTAAATATCGTCTGTTGTTACACTATCAGCAGCAGGCTGGACGAGCTGAAGCTAGTCACCCTTTCATTGTCAGACTAGAGACCTGCTGAACTTATTCCTACCAAACTTTATTTTCCTATCGAACGGTTAAATTGCAAAATGTTCCACGAATATTTCAGATTTTCTTCTCGTCCAGTTAATATAAGTGGACGAAAAATCTATTAACAGTTTTTATTCTGGGGCGCACAATTTCTCATTCAAATTTTCAATTTCTTTCGCCTCCTTGTTGATCATTAAATTCTTGTAGCAAGTTTTCTAAGAGGAACAAAATCGTTGGAGCAGATAATTCTCGAAACAAATATTATCCCTCTGAGCATTCCGCACCTAGGGAGTATCATGCCCTGGAAAATTAAAATAAATGAAAAAAAGAAAATCATTTATTTTTAGTTGAATTCAAACTTCGTAATTATTAGATTTGAGAGCAGACTCCTCCTATCGAAAATAGGCTCTTCACGTTTTATTAGCAAAAATATAATTTCTCATGTCTAAAATATTCTCAAGAGTAAAAACACCTTTACAGTATGTAGTACCACAAGGACCTGTATTAGGTCTCTTACAATTTATTGTATATGTAAATGATCTAAATATCAAAAACAGTGTGTTAACATGTCAATACTGCGACGATATATCTGCTTTAGCCACTGGGAAGGATAAATAAGAAGTGAAAACCAAAATAAATAATATTATCCTAGAAGCTAAGCTATGGTTTGATACTAATAAATTAAAATTGAACGAAAACAAAACATCGTATATCACTTTTGGTTATAAATATTAGATTCCTGATCGGCTTATATATTGATAGCAGACTCAATTGGGCAACTCATATAGAAGCAACCTGTAGGAAAATATCAACTTCCATTTATTTTTTGAGAAGAATGAAAACATTGAACCCTGATGAATTTATGAAAATAGCATATTTTGCCAACATACATTCATCATGGTCTTATGGTATTATCATATGGGGTACATCAGCAAATGCAGTTAAACTTTTCATCCAACGAAAAAAGGCACTCAGGATGTGTAGGTAATATTGAACAAAGATGTTCGTGTAGAGACTTTGTAAAAGCTGAAAAGATTCTTACCCTACATTGTATATATATTTCAGAATGCTTAAAGTAAACTCTTAATAATTTGATTGATTTCAACATCATAACTCCAACACAAGCAATTGTAATGCATTACAAACACCTCTACATGTGAAGAAAGTCACCAAACAATTCGTTAGTTATTGGGAACTAAGTTATACAATAAGTTGCCTAATAACTTCAAAAAGAAGCCAATAAACAAGTTTAATGTGTGTGTCAAGAATGTTTTTATTGATAATGCCTTTTACTATATTGAAGAATATCTGAAGTGCGAATCTTTATAATTTGTGAAATCATGATTTTTACTATTATGAATATGTCTCCCTTTATCGTTTATCTTTTAATATTTTCCATTATCATGTATTAACTTAGATTACACAATTCTGAGGTGTGAATCTTATGAATTTTGCAATTGTGAATATCTCACCACTTTACCTTTTATTATATGTATGTTTGGAATAGTCATGTTATAGTATAGCTTATTCAAATAATTGAATATATGATGCTAAAATAATAGTCTAGGAGCCAGAGCGATATTGATGGTCTGAACATTAACCTGATGGCACTATGGTTCATCGTTGGAGGACGGTTCAATGACCAATTCATCTCACAGACCGAATTTTCCCCGGCTAGGTTAACCCTTTCCAAGTTGCGGTTACTTGAAAAGCATGCCATTCTTTTACACTTCCACCATGTGTCATCATTTTTTCATCGTGTCCGTTTATCAGGCCAGTTTAAATTGAAACGACAATGGACTTAACCCCCAAACTTGGTGAATAATATTCTTGGTGTCGGCAATTGTTAACATACCCTATGCCATCAAAGGTTATCGGTCCATTTCCGAGTAATTGGCCAATATTTGGACCAAAAATGTTTATTTTTTTTATTTTGCGGATAAAACTCGCGGGTTACAAGGTAACATGATGGCACCATGTTAAATAACTTTATTGGAGGTCGAATAAAGATTCAAAACTATTGCCATCAATCCTTGCCTATTTCAACCGCCCAAAACTCCCTAAAATCGTCCGGCAAAATAAAAAAATAAATAGAAAACAGCCGTTTCGATTTTAAACCCAGCCAGAGTTTTAATAATTTACTAATTTATCATAAATTTGGTCATATTATTATATGATTCATATTTTTTTGGGGGGTGGTTTTAGAGGGTTTTGGAGGGTTGAAATGGGCAAGGAGTGATGGCAATAATTTCAAATCTTCAATAAAGTTATTTAACATGATGCCATCATGTTACCTTGTTACCCGCAACTTTTATCCACAAAATGAAAAAAAAAAACATTTCTGGTCCAAATAATGGCCAATTACTCGAAAATGGATGTGTATTTTAACAATTGCCAACACCAATGAACATTTTCCACCAGGTTTGGGAGGGTTAACTTACAGTCGATTTTAGGTCCAATTTTAACTGGTTGGCCTGATAAACGGACACGATAAAAAATGATGGCACATGGTGGAAGTGTATAAGAATGGCATGCTTTTCAAGTAACCGCATCTCGGGAAGGATTAACCTGCAGTAAAAAAAAAAGGAAATGCGAATGCTGTATCTCGAGATCTGACAGCCGGGGAAAATTCGGTCTTTGAGATGAATTGGTCACTGAACCGTCCTCAAACGATAAACCATAGTACCATCGGGCTAATGTTCAGACCATCAATATCGCTCTGGCTCCTAGACTATAAGTAGTTGGAACTGTTTGACTTTACACATAACATAATTATAGAGCATTTGGATTTCATAATCGCGTAAGATTTTATAGGTGCGAAAAAAGTTATTTATACGTTTTCAGGCTTTATATGTCATTTTCTCACATGATACGTAGGTCTTATTCAATATATGCAAATTTTGCATAAATCTTATAATCCCATTTGTTGTCATTTACGATCTTTTGCCTGCAGAATATATAATTGTATTGAATTCTCAGCAGCTCCTTTATGTGAAAATAAATATAATCGATAACATATTTGAGTGTTTTTCTTTGTCCTAAGTTCATAGAAGATCCTCCATCATCATGCAATAGAATGCTGATATTTTGTGACTGAATTGGTGTATCATATCTGAAGGAATCGTTACATAATATTTAGATTCCGTTAGTTCTCTACGATTATCAAATTTTCTTGCAGCAATTTATTAATGTCGAATCTAGGAAAACTATCAAATGTTTCTTGATTCCATGTGCGAATCTTATTTCTGGAAACATTTTATGAATAAGTTCATGAATTTTGTCCACCCTGAAACGCTTCTGTGAAAGGTGATAAGTTGCGGTCTACATAAAAGAGCCGAAACATTTATTCATTCTATGTAAGTGACTACCTACTACTTTTATGACGTCTAACAAGATCATTTCTATCAATTTAGTTATATGTTTTATTTCAATCTTGTTTAAAACTCTATAATATTTCACTTATGAATGACGACATAATTACAACTCATCGTACAACATGATATTGGTAATTTATTCACATAATAATATGAAATTAAAAACTACAACTCCATTATCATTTGATTTCCAGTTGACTTAATCGGCGTGAAATAAACTGTGCTACTTTTCCATAAGACTTGTTCATAAAAATGTTAATTGGAATCTTGTTAATTTATACGTCTGTATTAGTCAAAACACATCAACGTTTTGTTTTAATAATTCACATTCACAGATAATAATTATGTATATTCCTTCAACTATTGATCAATTTGAATTCTTTTTCAAACCCCCCCATCTCCGATTCATTTATTCACACATATACAGGACTGGTTTCTTCCAAATACAACTAGAACATTAAATAGGTAAATGTAGAAACGAATAAAAAATTCTTCTGATATTTCAATCGCGAGTGCCATTGAGGAGCTCGGGAATTTGTAATGTCAATCATGTAATTGACAGATGAATCAATCCACTTCGATTTATCTGTCAACCTTCATGAGTAATTATGGAACGATGACCACTGTAGCTGAAATAATGTCATAATGCTGATAATTAACTTCATCGTATAATTTTAGTATATTTGATAACTCTTACGGCCGGTTCCATAATGAAATTGAAGTTGCTTTAAATATTGAAGTCGACTTCATGTTTTGAAACCGGTTCCATAAACATACTTTAAAGTTAAAGTAGCCTTTACCGCCGCTTAAAGTTGAAGTCCCGATTTCGGCGCTTTACTACCAAAGTCGTCTTTAAATAGAAACATAACCTGCCTAAACTTTCTCGCTTGTCAATTTGAACTGAATATTCACGAAAAACTGAATCAAAAGAATCGAAATGAATAATGTTGCTCATGATTCGAGTTCAAGCTCGTCGTCCGAGGATGAGGAATTTATAATCTCGAGGTGATTGAAAGCCTACAGAAAAAGAGAAGATTCGTTAAGCAAATATGACGATTTGAATTTTTTTGAAAGATTCAGATCAACGAAACCCACTGTACTTTCCCTATTGGAACAAATAGAACATCTAATATCATTCCCTACAAACAGGTGGGCAATTGTTTTATCATACATATCTTTGAATTTTTATTAAATGGTATTGGTACTTATGAACTACTAATTGTAATTTTGTTCCTCAATCACCAATCTTTCCTTGTAAATTTCATCCAATAGCAATGATTTCTGCGGTTGTAAAATTAACTCCCCTGTTGCACATCTTTTCGATGTCCTTCTTTTTATCGTACATTATTGTTAATAAATATGCGAATCCGCAGTAATTTATAACGCGAATGAAGCCGTATCTAGAAATAAAGCAGGTCTATATAGTAGGCTCCAAATTAAAAAAAAAATAATTGAATATTTTGTACTTTTTATGTGCTAATTTGGTCCAAAACTTAAACATTTCGTGCTTCAAAAACATATAAAAAAACACGGGTTTGAAGAGTGGGGGCGCTAAGTAGACGCCTTTTTGGCGCCCCCTTAACTAAAAACTTAAACTGAATTTGTTAAAATAATTGAATATTTTGTACTTTTTATGTGCTAATATGGTCCCAAACTTAAACATTCCGTGCTACAAGAATATATAAAAAAAACACGGGTTTGAAGAGTGGGGGCGCTAGATACGCCTTTTTGGCGCCCCCTTAACTAAAAATATGAACTAAATTTGTTAAAATAATTGAATATTTTGTACTTTTTACGTGCTAATTTGGTCCCAAACTTAAACATTTCGGGCTACAAAAATATATAAAAAACCACGGGTTTGAAGAGTGGGGGCGCTAGGTAGACGCCTTTTTGGCGCCCCCTTAACTAAAACATAAACAAAATAATTAACAATATGCGTATAATTTTGTGCTATTTATGTGCTCTATGGAGAGCATAATCAAAAGTGTCCTGGACCATTTAGAAACTGATTTTCGCAGTGTTTAATTGCGGACGCACTTCTTTTGAACTCAATAAACATATCTTTGGTTTTTTAAACAAAAAAAGAAACATGTCATTGATTGCTCATCAAAATTCACATGTTAATCATTTTTACATGTTTAATATGTACTCAAAAAGTACCCCAGTTGAAATAGATATTGGAAATGTTAAATGCAAGTACAAAAATCTCCTTTTGCATATGAGTCGAGTACATGACAAGCACATAAATATGATGTTATTCAAAAAGTAACTTTGAACAATATCAAATTCATGTGCTAATTATGTACTCGACTTATATGCATAAGGAATATTTCGTACTTGCAATTAACATTTTCGAAATTCATTTTTACTGGGGGCGCGGTGGTAAGACGTCTAGTCAATGTACTTTTTGGTCGATATGTATTAAAAGTACTTTTGAATAACACCAAATTTATGTGCTAATTATGTACCCGACTTATATGCATAAGCAGAATTCGGAACTTGCAATTAACATTTTCGACATTAATTTTTACTGGGGGCGTGGTGGTAAGACGTCTAGTCAATGTACTTTTTACTTGATATGTATCAAAAGTACTTTTACATAACACCAGATTCAGGTGCTAATTATGTACTTGACTTACATGCATAAGGATAATTGTATACTTGCAATTAACATTTTCAGAATTCGTTGTAACTGGGGGGGAGTGCTTATTAGACGTCTAGTCAATGTACTTTTCCCTCGAGATGTATCAAAAAGTACTTTTAACCCGATATCATGCAAGCAAAACTCGGCCTTCTGCGAAAACGATTGCTCGGCGAGCGTTCAGGACAGCACTCACATCACGATACCTTTCGAGCTGATCAACGGTCAAAACTTGAGTGCTCAGCTTCAGGAGCACCTAATGGAATCCATGCGACCCACTATGTGCAAGAAGTGCGGAAATGAGCTAAAAATAGAATTAGGCCTTACAGGTACAACAAAACTGTAATGTTATATTAGATGTTATATTAAATAATACGTAATCGATTGATTAATTATATAATTTGTATTGGTTTATATTGCTTTGTGCTTAATAACTCAACAATCTATACGCTGTCGATAGAATTTTTCGCTTAACTATATATATCTGTATAAAAATATACATTCTAAGTTAATGTGGGACACTATTGTATCTTGCAGGTGCAGGTGCACCCGAGTGGTATTGCAAACTATACCGACACACATTGAGTTACCTATTTTTACGAAAGACATCTTCGAATTGTCTTCCGTCATCCACTACCAACATCTAAGGTCTTTGCGAGTATTCAACGAGAACGCCATAGGGCATTACAAGACGTTTGAACGCAGACCGAATCAGTCCTGGGTCGAGATGGACGATTTGCTAAGCCGAACAAAAGGCGTCATGAAGGAAATAAAAATCCTTCCACTGTACATCGTATACCGTCGAACGGAAGTGAACGAAGAGTAGCCTAATAAATACGATCTTTGACCAAAAAGACTCCCTACGTAATACAAAATTTGTTTTCCGATTGTTTGAAATTATTCAGCACAATTTACATTTGTTTATCACTGTAAAAAATGTGTCATGATTATGACGCTTTTGTCCTTATTTTTGAGTCACTTCAAACAATTTTCATTCAAGTACATAATTAGCACAAAAATCTGGTGTTATGTAAAAGTATTTTGATACATATCAAGTGAAAAGTTCATTGACTAGATGTCTTACCACCGCGCCCCCCAGTAAAAACGATTTTCGAAAATGTTAATTGCAAGATCGGAATTCTGCTTATGCATATAAGTCGAGTACATAATTAGCACATAAATTTGGTGTTATTCAAAAGTACTTTTAATACATATCGACCAAAAAGTACATTGACTAGACGTCTTACCACCGCGCCCCAGTAAAAATGAGTTTCGAAAATGTTAATTGCAAGTACGAAATTTTCCTTATGCATATAAGTCGAGTACATAATTAGCACATAAATTTGATATTGTTCGAAGTTACTTTTTGAATAACATCATATTTATGTGCTTGTCATGTACTCGACTCATATGCAAAAGGAGATTTTTGTACTTGCATTTAACATTTTCAATATCTATTTTAACTGGGGTACTTTCTGAGTACATATTAAACATGTAAAAATGATTAACATGTAAATTTTGATGAGCATTCAATGACATGTTTCTTTTTTTGTTTAAAAAACCAAAGATATGTTTATTAAGTTTAAGAGAAGTGCGTCCGCAATTGAACACTGTGAAAATCAATTTCTTAATGGTCCAAGACACTTTTTATTATGCTCTCCATAAAGCACATAAATAGCACAAAATTATACGCATATTGTCAATTATTTTGTTTATGTTCTTAGTTAAGGGGGCGCCAAAAAGGCGTCTACCTAGCGCCCCCACTCTTCAAACCCGTGTTTTTTTATACATTTTTGTAGCACGAAATGTTAAGTTTGGGACCAAATTAGCAAATAAAAAAAGTACGAAATATTCAATTATTTTAACAGTTTATGTTTTCAGTTAAGGGGGCGCCAAAAAGGCGTCTACCTAGCGCCCCCACTCTTCAAACTTTTAATTTGGAGCAAGTGGGGGCGCCTACTATATAGACCTAAATAAAGCCTGGACCCACAAGCTGCAAAGTATGGGTCAACGAACCCATGTACAGAATATACTGGTTTGGGAACGCCAAACCACAGAATAAAAGGTATAACCACCAATATTCTTTGGTCTAACATCTGCTGGATCTCAAAATCAGCTGTTTATAGTATCGCGACATGCAATTATTCGAATTCCAGTACTGCCAACCTAAACAAATAATCTGAAAGTCGACTTTAGCTGAAGGAGACATGTGGTCCTGTTATGGAACCCAATTAACCTTAAATAATTTCAAAGTTACTTTCACCTTAAAGCTTTCTTTATTTAATGGCGCTTTCAAGGATTCATTATGGAACCGGCTGTTAAGAAATGAATGCCAACGAATTCATTTTTCGTTTTACGGAATCTGACTGCAACTTTCGGAGGAGAGCATCTGTAGCATCTCTTGCAGATTTGAATCTTGTCACTAAAAAGGTCTATAATGGTGAATCAATGTTAAATTTTTCCTGAATCAACTCAGTTGCTACATTCCACATAACAACAAAACTTTCCTTATATAAGGAGCAATAGACGTGCCAGTTCTGTTAATTTTAACGACGATTTTCACAGCAAATGTTTCACATTCACATTTGTCAGCTGACCATGAACCAGCAAATCTGAATGAATCATCGTCGCTGAGAAGGCCGAACAAAGATTAAATTCACTGTCAAAGAAAAAATGTGAACAAATGGTCTTCAGGAATGTCCTTGGGGGATTTGTGTTCAACAAGTGATGAGAACATTGCCTTCATTGTTTCTTTTTCAAATTATAATGAATAATTCTGAGATGGCTATAGTGCCTAATAGTAGTAAGCTATTGTACCTAATAGTAGTAAGGAAACAGTTAGATTACTATAGAACGAATCTTTATCGATATCAATTTGCTTGAATTGGAATTGTTTTACTATCACTATCTTGTGAACAAGTCGAGGTTATAAAGCAGAAGAGGTCGAAAAAAAAAATAGGATGAACCGATTTTGATAATTTTTCTTAATAGATTCTAGAGGTCATTCAGAAAAAATGTTAACATTTTTTTTTCCAATGTGCATTCAAGCATTTCTACAGAGGGAAATGCATCTTTTTGATTGCATATATTTGAACATTTTTCTGCCTTTAATAATTTTTTTATTACAGCTCCTGAGAATGCATTTTCCTTTGTAGAAATGCTGAATAATCCGATTTTTATTTAATTTCACCTTTTTTCTGCTTTATTTCCTCGACTTTACCTTTATATAATGAAGTGTAAGGAATCCGTTGCATTTTGAAAGATAAGAATTTTACGGGAATTAAACTCTCAAGGTGAAGTTATTTGGGTCGAGTATCTTATATATTTCTTTTGTAATATGGTAATAGATTAATGCATAATTTTTTACGCTTACGGGATTTTATATACGATGATCTACACAAAATTGACTGAGTTTCATGAAAAATACCTTGGAAGTACAGAAATAGACCCATATCATATTGTGTAGTGATAAAGCACCTGAAAATCATTTAGTTATTTCAAGTCCTCAAACCCAATGTCCTCTAACATAATCGTAGTATTTATCATGTTTCGAACGAAGTTATGAATATCCCGAATTCGTATATTATAACTGTAGAAGCTCATATATCAATCCCTGTTTTCTACTGGATGCATTTCAACATTATGCATACTGTCAAACAAGTACCCTTCAAATCTGCAAGCTTGGCATATTCAGACTATTGAGAGGGTGCATACCGTGCAAAGCCTCCTCATTAGCATAAAACAAAGCATTCCGTCATAATTTATAGCAACTGCCTAAATCCCAGATATGGTTTCAGTCAAAGTGAGAATGAATGCACTGTTTTCTTACTAACTGATGAACATATTGTCTTTAATATTATGAATACGTCTTACAATCTATGCAATGTGCAGATAGACAGGATTTCATTTCTGATGATAGTATCTCAAGCACTCCTAGAGGTAGTGATTAAACTGAAAGCATCTTTACATGCCGAGATTAATCCCGGAACAATAGTGAATGCTTATCTGACAGTTATGGAGATGCCTGCTTAGTTTGTCGTTATCCCACTGCTATCTGATTTGCATTCCCACTATTGTATCTATTTTGATACGTTTTCTTCAAGAGATGTTGATTATACTGTTTCTGAATATTTCAATTTTGTATTTCTCATCACCAAAGTACTCGTTATCGGTAGTTACATAAAGCGAAGGAGGTATGAGGCGATGAATGTTAAGAGATTATTACAAAAAACGAGAAAAACACTTCAGCGCCGTAGTAGCATCGAATTCTATGATACAGATTGAAGAAAACTGATTTCTCTTCTCTTTGTAGAATTCGTTGTGAACAAAGTCCAATGCATACAGACCGAACAAAGCACAGAATAACCGTTCAAACATTTGGTTCTTTTATGTATATCATATAATGGTATGAGGTGAAGTTAAATCTTTGTACAGATCGTATTGTCTTAAAGATATTGGACTATCGTTCCTCCAACGGATTTTTCAGATGTTCAACATTACTATTACTTGAATATTTTTAACTCAAAGTAATTCTAACTTACAGAAATGTAGAAAGTTCTCGACAAGCAACCTTATTCATTTACTTAGTCATATTAATAATTGAATTGATAACTGTCAACTTCAACCTGACCGGTAAGTCATCGTCACTGATAAACAAAAGTATAAAACATTGTTTCTCATTCATAGTGTAATAGTATATCCACAGCATGAATGCCTTTATAGTTTATTATTTTTCCCTGATCTGCAAAATTCACACTATTGATGACTTTTATTTTCCATTAAATAATAGGTATATTTCCTATCTACAAAAGCCAGAGTTTTGTCATTACCAAAAGTAAAGATTATCGTAATAGTTAGCTCATTCACTCCAATAGTGCAAAGTAAACTTGACCATGATGCATCTGTTATCTGGTGCTCATATCAAATAGATACATATAAATAAGTAACATCTAAAAAATATAAAGAAGATTTTCTAAATACTTGTCATTAGATGGTGAATATACTCAATCAGGTATTACACAAATCAAACATTTGTCACGTTTCAGATTCGTAGATCTTTCATCAAGAAGAAAATATTTCTCTCACAATTTGTTCAGCCCTTTGACGATCACTGGTTAGTTCCAACTGAAGTTTCCTATTGGTTATGTCAGCATGTTTGGTGTTTGATGTGTTGTCTAATATACCAAAAGTCAGGTGATTGCCCCAGCCCGGCTGTGATAAGTCTCCAGCGTCCATCATATGAATTTGTTCATGGCAGTTGGCACTAGTACAAATTGATGTCAGAAATTACCGTGAGTTTTTCAGTTACCAATTAAGTAAGAAAATTACGTGTGCATGAGTAGGATTGTGTATCAAAATGACATAAACTGTTTTATAGGTACCCCGCTCAATAGGTTCCATTGTCTGGTTATTTTCCTATTGGCTATGTATGGGAGTCACATCCTTTTTTATTTTTTTCTTATCCTCACAAAACGTTCATTGTCCTCGGTAGTCATTATAGAATAGTTAAGTCGGCATTAATCGATTTTGTAATAAAAAATTAAATCGGGTGAAAGCGTTTTAAACTTTTACTTAACTCCTTCAACCTTCATTAACTCATATTGTCTTCGATATTCCTCTCGAGAACACCCGATCTAATTTAGTTTTTTCTCACCTAGAGCACACACTAATCAGTTAAAGTTCTTGCCATAATCTCTATAATATTTTCGAATATGAATAAAAAAGCGAGGCTCAAACTGGAGCGGTGGCAGGTGCGTTGGCGGGCGCGGCGGCGGTGGCGATTTCAAAGCGGACAAGACATCCGCACACCAGAGCGTTCGTTCGCCAACATTCAGTTCAGCATTCGAAATACTTCAACAAATTGTTTCGTATTTTAATAATAATTAGAAACTGTATTATAAGTATTGTTCCGCTGTAATTCTTAAAAAGAATAAGACTGCAAGGAAACCATGCATTTTTAACGAAATAATAAATAAAACTACTTTGTTATACTATCACTGATGAAGATAAAATATAGAACGAAATAGCTGCTTCTGTAAATGGTACAAGTGATAAGTAAAAATTCATGAATTCAATTGTGGAAGCAGTTACTTTGTGATAGTTTATCATTTTAACGAAATAATGAATAAAACTACTTTGTTATACTATCATGATCATATGATATTTAATATAGTCGTTACTATAGTTTCAACACTAAACGTGTCATCTTCAGACGAAAAAATACCTTCGTTTTCGTCTGAAGATGACACGTTTAGTGTTGAAACTATAGTAACGACTATATTAAATATCATATGATCATGATAGTATAACAAAGTAGTTTTATTCATTATTTCGTTAAAATGATAAACTATCACAAAGTAACTGCTTCCACAATTGAATTCATGAATTTTTACTTATCACTTGTACCATATACAGAAGCAGCTATTTCGTTCTATATTTTATCTTTATGTTTTTATACACCGCATGAAATAAATCAAACAGAATTGGATACTCACGCTCTTTTTCAAATAGTTTCTTAGTGTCACACATATTTCTTCTTGCAAAATATCGCGCGAATTGGCGGCAAATGGTGCATGCAGCGTTCTACTGTTGTCCGCAGGTGGGTAGCGGTAGAACGCTGCACTGGGCAGCGGGCGCGTTTGTCAGTTCGCTCAGGTTAACACTCTTCCATTTAATTTAATGAAAAGCGTTTGATCGCCACCGCCACCGCGCCCGCCACCGCGCCCGCCACCGCGCCCGTCACCGCACCCATGACCGCTCCAGTTTGCGCCTCGCCTAATATTACATACCACTGTTGATATTTTTAGCTGTAATATATCAACAAATGAGCAATACTTTTTCAAACAGACCTCTTCGCTGAATCTTTCGTTACCTTGTTATTTTTCCTAACTAAATAACGTAATCTTTTCTAGTGAAAATAAAACAACTACTTCTGCTCAAGTTATGTCATACTATCTAACTATTACGTAGCTTGTATTTATTCTGTTTTTTAGTCTTCTCTTAACCAATATTTGGAATATTTTTCTGTAGGGTAATCTAGATGAACTTCTTTTATGTTCTTGTTTGCTTTAGTTAGGATCACTGACGAGACAATGAGGCTTTTTAACTTAAATATTGAAATAAAGTTCTATTCAATTTTAAAATCAGAAAAGCACATTTCTGTTTGCTATACTCATTCTTATTATTATGAACCTCTGAAGGGGTAGTACAGTACTGTTTGGGAGATACTACCCATATAACACAAGGATGTTGCATGGCCTCACATCTAGTAGAGATTTATAAGATAATGGATGTACATAGGACATCATTTTATGCCATCGAACTCCCAGTGGACGTCATTATGGCAAGTGCCAAGGTTGTCGATTGGTGGGCATTCGAAGTGTATTCATTGTGAAACTTCACAGCGATGCGCACAAATTTGAGAACACTCATGGGATGTCCATTTATGATGGTGGATCAATAGGTATATTAAAATATGTTCCATATAGTTACAATCTACTAAAATAACAATTGCCGATTCTGACATCATTATAGAATATTCAAACTACTTTTCTTTACCTACATAATCGTGAGAACACCTGGTAACTTTCTTTATAAATTGAATATCCGTCAAGGTAGTTGTTAGGAATTATGGATAGTTTCTAGAGTAGGATACTTTAGGACAATCTGTTTACAGAAAACCTACCCAAACTGATGTATACCTCAATGATCTGTCTCAACATCATTTAGATGAAAACCAATCTGTTATTAACTCCCTAGTATACAGAGCTCTCAATTTATTCCCACCTGAAAATAAGAAATCAGGATTACATCATTTCTACTTGTACGCAAAAATTATTCCAATTATATCATTAATACATCGAAACATACATATACCCCTTCCAGAATTTCAAATAAAAACGAACAACATCCACTGCCAATCTACCCGGTTTTCTATATTTCCCAAACTATCCCACTTCTATAGACCTGTCAAAGATCTCCTTCCCCTTTTCATTCTGAAGGTATCATTCTCGGTTCTTGGAGTGAAACGGGTCGCGCAATAACTACACATGTGGAAGAGAATGATCGATATTGGCAGAATACACTAAAGGCCACGCATCCCCTTCAAAATACCAAAATAATAGAACAAGCCAAATATTTCCTTCACCACATATGAAAGCCCTTCATCCAAAATGTCTACCCATCATTTATGTACATGATCACGCATAACAAATTGAATACCGGAACTGGTACAAGCCATGACACTCCGAGATGTACCTATAACACGTGTCAGTCTCAGTTCCAGATTTCAAACTTCCCTGAGGATGCCTACTGGTATGGTCAGCGAAACGTCTATATATAATAGTCACAAACGAAGCATAATTCATCCAGAAAACAAAATCATTAATCATAATTTCACCTATAGCTATTTTCCTGGTATGCACGCATATATTTCCTGAACTGGCTTGCATTTCAATATAATGTAGAAGCCTTTGAAGATAACTTCTCGCGAGCCATGCTCTCCCCCTAAAATGAATTGAACAAATCAGAAAAGTTTGTTAGAGATTTTTAAAATTCCAATAAACCAAGACATGTATTTTTAAAAGTAAAGAATAAAGTACAACACTCGAATCTTGAATGCAAAAATGTCGGTCAACATCGAACTTACAGTTACCGATATTGAAGCAACAGCAGTCATTGGATCCTCTGCAAAATTTGCCTCAATTTCTCCTCCTGGTTGTTAACTAGTAGACTGAATTACACGAGAGAAAGACCTTATGTTCGAAGAACATCATGTGTGCCAGCGGTGGAGTTTTGGAAGAGGCATTCTAATTTTTCTGGAAGTTTGGTGGTTATAGGCATAATGGAATACCTCACTAGGCGAAGAGTTATTATGCTGAAAATTGACTCAAAAAAAAGAACTCCTACTTATGAATAGATCCTGAGCAGATCCCTTCGCCTTCTTATCCTTATTCTTATTCTCGTTCCGCTGATGGACTCGATACAGCTGACCTGAACTATCAGTGGTTATATTACTATTCAATCTAGAGAGATCTTACCATTGTTATGTATTTGGCGGAAGCGGAAGCTAATGAGAAATATCAGTTCATTTCTCAATCAGTAATATATTGTTAGTAAAATATACGTTCCTATTCAATTCGCATTCTCGAATTCGATTTGCATGAACTATAACGCAGTGAACTAAATGCCTAAACTTTAGGATAATTCTTGAATAGTAGACTCCGTGAATAGCTGATCTTGAAAAATCTTGTCTTCCGGATAGATTCCGCGTCACAATAGCTGGACTTGATGCCGAAGTTTCGCCAAAAATTACAGGTGGCATCTTCAGGGCAGGCTTGAGGCTTGAACTGAAACTTTCTTTTTTTTTCAGATCAAGCCTCAAGCCTGCCCTGAAGATGCCACCTGTGATGATTGGCGAAACGACGGCATCAAGTCGAGCTATTGTGACGCGGAATCCATCCGGAAGCCAAGATTTCTTAGGATAATTGTAGAAACTGGCGTGGAGTTGTAGTGTGGTGTTTTTTTATTATTTTGTCGTGAGGAAAATCACACTTCCAATGTATATTATCATTTGGATTTTGAACAAAGAATAATGAAAATAAAGTCATTTCATTGGTACTTGATTGAATTCAAGGTGTAGAGATGTTGGCTGTATAAAGAACTACTTGCTAGCAGTTCGTTACTCATTAACATGGCATTCTTATTCGTTTCGTACGATATGTCAGTACATAGCAGGCCAACACCCTGAGTGAAGATTTATACTGTGAAAATTAAAATAAAAGCGAGGCATTTCAGGTGTTTATTTTCAGTTAGGTAGTGTAAGAATTTAAACGACCATGTTGATTTTAAGAGATAAGGTGGGTTGTTTGAAAAACCTTTCGTACATCTAGAAACCAGTTTTTGTTCAAGATCTCAGCAAAGTAATTCCAGCGAAGTACGCAAAATAATAGGATAAGACCAGATTGTTTAAATAATGATGATAGTAACGTTGAATTATCTTACAGGTCACCCTGATTAAAGAATAATATACGGTACATACAATAATTATGTGAAGATAAATTATCTTAATCATATACATTGTAACATTTCTACGGTACTGTATTATTTACATCAGTGTAAGAATATATCTGTTATTAAGAATATTGATCAGTTTCTTCATGGTATCTACATGAGTATCACAAGATTCGCATATTTTATTGTAATCATTACAAATTTCCCCCAGTTTATTCAAAGGATGATATTCATATGCTGTAACAGTGCTGAGCGTATATTTTACAAATCTGAAATACTGTTTGACTATAATAATTATGTGAAGATAAATTATCTCAATCATATACATTGTAACATTTCTACAGTAGGTACTGTATTATTCACTTCAGTGTAAGATTATATCTGTTATTACAAATATTAATCATTTTCTTTATGGTATTTACATGAATATCACAAGATTCGCATATTTTATTGTAATCATTACAAATTCCCCCGCGTTTATCCAAAGGATGATATTTATATGCTGTAACAGTGCTGAGCGTAATTTTACAAATCTGGAATACTGTTCGACTTCCAGCAGTTCCATTGTGAAACCAGCTGCTCTATGTTCTCACTTCCAAATAAGTGACACACTCACCGCAAGTTATACCTTTACTATTTAAACTTCTGTTGAGAGAGTTGTAATCAGTGAGAGCGGATTAATTCTCTCTCTCTCTCTCTCTCTCTCTCTCTCTCTCTCTCTCTCTCATGTTAATTGAATGTACACTTACTCAGTTGGTAGAATTCTACGTAGGATTGAAAAATTATGGATTTTATGGAATTGTCACAATATGATTCAAAGGGAGCTAACATTTTCCGCGAAACGCGAAAGATGAGCACAAGTTCAGCGCAGTTCTACCCTTAGGAATAAATATCCCCTGTTGCATAAGTACTACGTTTAATATTGCTTCACAACTGGATTCTTACTATGAGCCAATTCAATCCAAATTACCCCTACGGAAGCTACCTACAGCTCCGTGTTCATTTCTTTTACAGTACTATAAGCAAAATTTACGTTGCGCTCTTTTGGAGTCAATTGAATTTGGAGAATTTCTTTCTGATACACATAGGTTGATAAATTAATATAATCAAAAACTGGTTACTTTAATTTAATCCGCTACATTACTAATAAACAGCATATTAATTGGTTTCAAAGAAATAAGATGTTAGAAATAAAATTAACCCAGATTAAAGTTCTACTTGACTTGACTAGGAAATCACTTTATAGATATATTACCTTAACAACAATGAAAACAAAGAATAAAAATATGTTAATAACTTTGAGTGTGGAATCTAAGGGGAATACATCTGACTTCAATTAATGCAAGAAATGGATTATTCCTCAGGAAGTTAAAACAGGCTGGACAAGAATATTAGCTTACCGAACGAGCAGTGGTGAAAAACTCCTCTTTTTTCTAAAGGTTCTTAGTTTACATGAAACCATTGAAGCGTCGGCAACCCAACGCTGAAATGCTTACAAAATATATTTAATTTAGAACACCGGCCATACCTTATTAGAGCGACCTATGGGAATAAGGCGCAATAATGATCCGTGAAGATTCTTCTCAACTACACGTGCTTTTCCCCTGACTGAAAGAAAAAAGTTTCACTGAATAGCTTAGCTAAGCATACTTCCTTGATGGCCAAGAAGTCGGTATCCCGGATACGAGATATATCACGCGGCACATCGTAGCTAGGTCTGCCTGACATCTTTTATGTTCCATCAAGACATAATAATTCATAAAACTTAGTTAAGGATTAGAATTATTTCGAGGAACACAAAAGTAATAATCGGTTGGATTATCACAATGACAAGTAAAGTTATCACCGGGTCACCTACTTTGAGAATCATCCGTAACTATGCATCAACAATCGAAAGAATGCATCAGCAATCATAAAATACATACAGAATTGAGAGTTCTAAAGGTTTGGTGAGTGTCAAAATTTGTTATTACGTATTTTATCAGTTTTCCTAATGATATTTTTGGCAAGGAAAATTTCTCATTTGCGTTTTGTATCATTTCATCTCAGAACCAAGCAATTGAAAATTATGCGGTGATTCTGCTAAGACTTATTATTCAACAAACAAAATTTTTTGTTTCTTTTTGATGGAAAAATGAATAACCTTCCAAATATTGTAATAAGTTTCAGTATCGATAGCAATTTTGAGACCATCCTTTTCAGACTGTAGCAAAGCTGTTTCATTGATTATTCATTAGATTTCAGTTAGATAATAAAGATTCTTGACCCAGTATGAATTATATATAAAAATTCTCGGGAAGTAGGTCACATTAACACTTTGTTATAAGTTTTCGTCTTTACGTACGTTCCGGTCTCACAACCGTCATCAGAAGACTTATTATGTCAAAAAGGGTTAATTAAAACTAATTTAGCACAAGCGTCCATATCGTACAAATCAAGTAATACACTGGGAATGAATGGCTACCCAAAAACTTTCTTCAATCCTATCATTGAAGAGAGAATAAACAAACTCTATAATGGTTCGTCATATAAAAATAACATAAAAGGTAATACAGACAATTATATAAGTTCACCATTTCCGGAGACCTCAGAGAAAGTTAAGAAATGTTTGAAAAAGTACGATATAAATGTTACGCATAAGCCTACTAACTGTGTTGGGAAATATTTCTCAAATCTAAAACCTGTAATACCTAAAGATAAACAAACTCACACAGTATATAAATTGAATTGTTTAGATTGTGATTGGACTTATACTGGAATCTCTAAACAATCGATTTATATGAGAAAAACAATCGATGAAGTCCCTAAATCAAACCAAATTAATATAATTAAAAGAGATGATGTAGCTCAAGCCATTAAAATAGCTCAGGAAAACATCGAAGAGGACTGGCGGCCAGCAGGACGACGTAAACAAAGAAATTTTACAAAAAGAAAGAATGCGGTTGTTGGAACCAACTTACCAAATATCATTTCTTCAAATAAATGTCTTTCTTTGCTTTTTGCAGATGACTCAAACTTTTTAATTAAGGGTAAATCATTTAATGACATTGTTGTCACCTCGGCATCCAACTGGTTTACTTCAAACGAACTTTTTTTTAATGAAGCAAGAACTCAAAAACTTAATTTTCTGTGTCGGCCTAACTCTTATGGTTTTGTTAAGTTTCTTGGTGTTATGATAGATAGTTCCTTAAACTGGTCACACCACATTACCTATCTTAGTAAGAAATTAGCTCGGGCGGTTTACGCAACTAAAAGAATGTACAGAATTGCTGGCGAGGAGGTGGCCCTTGTAACTTACTATAGTCTGTTTCACTCCATAATGTCGTATGGTCTCATAACATGGAGCAACGCTGCTCATACTCATTAAGAAAAAATTTTCATAATACAAAAAGCGGCCGTAAGAGCTATTAGAGGTTTGAAACAAGAAACTCATTGCGAGTCTGTTTTTAAAGAATTTAAAATAATGTCATTATTTTCACTGATTGTTTATGAACACCTTATGGATGTAAAACTCCACTTAAGTGAATACACCACTCATTCAGATTATCACTCTTACTCAACGAGAGGTTGTGACAAACTCGTACACCCACAAACTAAATTAAAAGTAAGCAATAAACTTGGTCTTGCCCTCTTTAATGAATAGCCTAGTGATATTCGATCAATTAATAAAATTCCAGTATTCAAAACAATAATTAAAAAATTCCTTTTGGAAAATTGCTTGTACTCTGTTGAAGATTTTTTTAAAGTTAAGTGTTTTAACATGTGATAGTACTTAGTAATTTATTAGCTTAATCTTTTAATGTATATGCATTTATCTTGACCTGTCCACAAAATGTATATTTTAACGGATAAATAAATTTCTTATTCTCATTCTTATTCTTATTCTTTTATTTGCAAAAAAAATTTATGGCCATAAGTATATCACAAGGAATGAAAACTTAGAAAATTCCACTGCCCTTGCTAAGCACTGCTTTGATTATAACCATCAATTTGATCACAAAAATGTTAATATTTTAACTAAGGAAACCAATTATTATAAGAGATCTATCCTGGAGATGATTCACATAAAACGTGACTCCAAATCGGTAAATCATAGGAATGATATTCAGGGAGTAAGTCAGATTTATATTAATTTAATGAATTAAAACTCTTGCAAATTTCTACATGCGACTTTATAATGTTAAAAGTAAATTTTAGGAAGAACGCCTAAAAGTAATATTCATATACAGGTCTGAAACCTCCTTCGAGTACCTCTTAAATCTTACATCTGGTTCGAAAGTAGATACTCAACATAATAACTTCGAACTTCAGTTGTTATGAGACTATACCAACATGCGCTTGTATATTATAAGAATATTACTGAATAGTGAATTCTTGTTACAAAATATTGGAGATACGATTTCGATTATTCGTGATTCTGTTCGTTTCGACGGCGTGGGCCATTTTTTTTTTAATTGAAATTTGTGCGATATGGACGCTTGTGCTGAATTAGTTTTAATAAACCCTTTTTGATATAATAAGTCTTCTGATGATGGTCGTGAGACCGAAACGTACGTAAAGACGAAAATGTTTAACCAAGTGTTAATGTGACCTACTTCCAGAGAATTTCTACATAAGATTTCAGTTAGATATCAAGAATTACTAGAATTAAGGAATTCGTTGAGAAGACTCGCAAACCTAAATGGAAATAGTATATTCCCTGTTCCCTTTATGTCATATGGGCAAGTCAAGTACATATCTGATCACATTTATCAGTCAACGTAAATTGCTACAACTTGTTTCAAATTCTTGGGACAGGAAAGAGAGGTAAAATTTCTGAATCACAGTCAAGTAATGTCAATACACTTTGTACAATAACGACAAAATTATGGAGTGAATCCTTATAATTTCAATAGCGTTATTCACTAACCACATAACAAAAGTGATAGAGTGTTAATCAAAAGAGTGATTTGCCTAGCTAATGAGAAACCCGTGATATTTGGTCACCTTCTACATTGATTATTAATTATGCCTTCTAGTTATTGGTACACGTACTGCAAGGAGTCCTTAGGGAGCTCAGTTCTTGTTTAAAAGAGTCGCTTGATTGATAAAGTAAGCCTAGTGAGTAATCAGTTCAGAATAACGTTCAATAAGAGAGAACGTACTTTGTGGATTATTTTCCTGAGGGCTGTTCCATATCAATTTCTTCATTCAAGTCAACATTCAAAACGTTGTTTTGTCAATATGGTCCACTTCTAGATTCAGATAATCCAATAACAGGTGCACATGTTTCATCATAGTCTTCTCCGTATAAACCCTTTGGCCACGAACCTTGTCTTATACCATTGAATCAATACATCTGTTTTTTTTTGAATTTGAAAATTCATTTACATTTGACTATATTCTTCTCTTGAGAATGATCCACTAATTTCCATGTCACATTATACTCCATCGCATTGAATTATTTTTCCATAGCCCTCTGTCTGATCTTGAGAAAGCATTTTCGACACACAGTAGTAATATCTGCTTAACTCGAATTTGACACATCATCATCATCATGAGAGGGGGGGGGGAGGCTAAGCCCTCTGATGCACTTAGGCCACTTAGTTGGGCCCATTATGCGCCCCGTAGTCAGAAGCCTATATTCTATTCTAGCAGGTTTGTGGCACGCCAGAAACCCAAAATATTGCCAGTGCTGGCTTCCATAAGTTCTTCTGGGAGCAGTTTTAATTCTTCGAAGTGTCGGTGCCTGAGGGATGCTAATGCTAGGCATTCCAACAGGATGTGAGGGGCAGTTTCTTCAACCTCTCTGCATTTCCTACATATTGGGTCATCTGTGATGCTCATAGTGTGGAGATGTTTGCTAAGACGACTAAGTTTGCTAAGTGACCGGTTAGGATTCCATTCATCTCTCGAATGTCCCTTCTGTTCAGAGAAAGGAGCTTCTTTGAGAGCCTAGGCACAGGCTCTTTGATGAAGAGCTTGGCTGTCTCATGCGTGGTGATTCTCGCCACAGTTCAGACCATTCTTCATTCAGTTGGCCTAAAAGGGCGAGACCACCTACCCAGTTTGATAAAGCGACCATTGGCTGCGGCCCGATAAGGGCGCTAGACGACCCTCGCCTGGCCATAGATTCGGCCATTTTGTTCCCTACAACTCCACTGTGACATGATTTTCATCCTCTGGTATCATTCCATTTACCTCAGATTATGGTGCAAATATCAAGTTCTGGGTCTTAGCCTCTTTATTGGTATCTTGTCTTTCCTTGTCATCAAGCTGAATATTCAAATCAGACTTAATATTTTCCGAGAATACCAGAACTCTTGATTTTATGATTCTTGTGTGATTCTTAGTATTCAACAAACGATACCCCTCCGTATCTTCCCAGTAACCTGATAACTTTGGATCGAGTTTTCTTCTTAGTGTGTTTGGTATATGTTCTTATACTTCACTACTAAATACCTTCAAGTACGAAAGATCAATTTTTCTTCACTCAAAATTTCTTCCGGTACAGCTTCTTCCACACCGGAAGTGAGAACCCAATTTTTCATATGAATAGATGTGTTCTCAGCTTCTGTCCAGTATTTCTTGCCTAAACCGGCATCAAACAACTCACATTGAGCCTTTTATGGTGAATATCTCATCCTTTCAGAAACGCCATTTTGTTGCGGAGTGTATGGGCAAGAAGCTTGATGACGAATTCCATATTTTCCCAGAAAACTCTCAAACTCATTATTCATATATTCCATGCCATTATCACTATCCAAACATTTAATTTTTTCACCCGTTTGATTTTCTAACAATGTTATATTCTTTGAACTTAGTCAGTACTTCACTCTTTTGTTCCAGCATATAAGGCATTACTTCTCGACTGAAATCATCAATGGAGATCAGGCAGTACCTGGCACCTCTCAATGATGACTCCTCAATGGGTCCTGCTAAATCGGTATGAACCACCAACAAATCAGTTGCTCTTTAGATTCACTTCCTGGGAACTTCATTACTGCCTGCTTCCCTCTTAAACATATTATGCACGGTTGAGGCTGTTTCCTTGTTAAAGCCACTGACCAAACCATTTTTCAACTCTTCCATAGATCTTCTGTTGAGATGTCCTAATCGCTCATGCCATAGTTCATGATCTGGAATGCCTGCAGACAATGCTTCTCAGATTCTGTAACAAATTTATCCAGTGTACAAGCCATTCTTAAGCGTACCACCAAATTCTACCTTCCCTTTTAAAGAAAAATTACTTCCATTCAAGAGTCTACAATCTAATCCTTTTAAATTACAGTGAAGACTTCCTCTGTAATCTTGCTCGCAGATAGAAGATTCGTAGCTGAACTTGGCACCAAAATTCTATTAGTGATTATCTTCATGACACTGTCGTTTTGATTGAGCTCCACGGTGATGTTTGCCATACCTTCGGATTTGCTTTTGTCATGGTTGGCAATTATAATTCCACCAGCTCCCATAGAGCTGCAGTCCGACATCCATTATTTGTCTTAACGTATGTGAAGTTGTGGCTGTGTCGATAATACATTCTGATGAGTCTGATTAGAAGTTGTCGATTAATCACCTTTCTCTGGACGGTCCGGCTTCTCATGCCCTTCTTTTCCACAGGTGCCTCCAAGTGTAATACTGCCTGTAAATCGAAGATGTCAGATTTATGTCTTGCACTCTCTTCGATCAGCTTTGTTTTCACTGCTTCTGATCCAAGCACTTTATTGGTGTTGGTCAGAGTCATGACCAATGGATCATAATCTGAACTTAACTCATTCGACATAACACAAGCAGGAAATTTATCTTCAATTGACACACCAATATCTGCTAATTCGTGAACGGTACAAAGAATATGATTAACATATTCTTCCAGTTTACAAAATACATCTATCCTGCTCCCAAACAACAAATAGTCAATCTATACCTTTCGCTACGAAAGCTACTTTTAGATTATTTCATACTTCGTTTGCAGTTTTGGCATTGTATACGTGGACGTAACATATAGGTTTCACACTCAGGCAAATGTTTGCTTTTGTAATATTATCTTTTTCTCTATCTAGGACATTATTTGCCACAGCCACAATATCCCACAGTCTATCCAAAATTGGAGATATCATCATAGCATATTCCCATGATTCATAGTTTTTCAGTCCTTACAACTTCTCTATATTTGGAACAGAAGTTGATAGAGGAATAGGAATTTGCAACTACTCAGTTCCACTAGTTCCATCCACTGCATCTACAGTATCGTCCATCTTACTGTATTCAGTACAATTAACTCACTGTGATATCCAAAAAGAATATTTATAGCTCTTCTTGGAATGTTAATCTGCTAGGCCCATAACCTGTTGCAACTTGATGTGAGTGAAATTCAATGTTTTCCTTAAACTCTATATTTATTATTATTGACATATATACTTGACATTATAATCAACAACTGAACTATAACAGATCACTATACATGAAACAAAATAACGAAGCAGTACATTCACAGAATGATATAATAACTTCTAAATCTAAATCTGCAACAGAATAGAATTGCAGGTGATCTCAAACGTCATATAGTAGATGAAAAGGTTAAATAAAATTTCAAATATTATTCAGAGCCTGTTGAATTTGAACAAGACACGCTTCGAGTATTAGCGTCACGTGACAAATTCTACATCATGGCTGTCGTCAATAACCAAGTATAAAAAATGCCTTTAATTGAATAAGATTCCAATGTTACATAGATTATAGGTTAACGCTGCTCAATAGCAAATTATGAATCATTTTCAACATCATTTGTATGGAGAAATGCCCGAAATCTAGTTTGCTTACAAAAGTGAGGGAAGTCAGTTATCGATTAATCACAGGTCCTTCAGTATAGTAATAAGCTTTTCAGTTATATTGATTATATTGGATAAGAAAGTGTTACATATTCTCAGCTGTCAATAAAGTAAAAACTAAAAGAGTTCAAAACTTGTAATACTAACAACTTATGAAATAATCACAAATGATAATATATTTGCACGTACAGTCGGTCGACTCTGGGGGCTCTCAGAGTACCCAGAGTCACATCAAGACTTGTCAAAGATCGCAGGGATACATTGGCTAAACCAGCCGGGAGAAATAAAGTTCAACTCATCTGGGTCCCTGGACACTGTGGAGTTGTAGGAAACGAAATGGCCGACTTTCTGACCAGGCGAGGGTCGTTCAGCGCCCCCGTCGGGCTGGAGCCAATAGTCGCTTCATCAAATTGCATGGGAGTTTCGCCTTTCCGGGGCAACTGAATGAAGAGTAGAATGGTCTGAACTGTGGCGAGAATCACCACGCATGAGGCAGGTCAAGCTCTTCATCTAAGAGCCTATGCCTAGACTCTCAAAGAAACTTCTTTTTCTGAACCGAAGAGGCATCAGAGAGATGACTGGAATCCTGATCGGTTACTGTCGTCAACAAACACTTGATCACTATGGGCATTATAGATGACCCAATAAGTAGGAAATGAAGAGAGGCGGAAGAAACTGCCTCTCACATACTCAGGCACCGAGACTTTGAAAAATCAAAACTGCTCCCAGGAGAACTTATGAGAGCCAGCACTGGCAATATTTTGGGTTTCTGGCACGCCACAAACCTGCTAGTATAGAATAGGCTACTGATCAGGATGCGCACAATGGGCTCAACTAAGTGGCCTAAGTGCACTTGGGGGGGCAAGGCCCCTCCACTCAAGTGATGATGAATGTGATGATGATGATTGAATAATCACGCTTATCCATTTAAAATACTATTCGAGTACTATGACCTTTCAGCTACCAGCTATATTAGGAAATGAAGTAGTAGATATATTTCATCGGATTTATGTACCTGCACCAATGAATTGTAGAATCGCACCATTCAATATTCTTGTTCATAGATTATTAAACATTCCTTTCAGCCAGAAAAATTATAAAAACGAAGTTGTAAAAGTTCAGCAAATAGCGGACTATGATTGCGACAAATGGATGATAAATAAGTTGATTTCTGACCAAAAAACGAGAATGGAACGCAATTAATCAACAAAATTGGGTCCATTACTACAATAAAGTTTGAAAGTTTCACTCATAAACCGAATTTTTTTGACTAATCTGAAATTCACACAATTGAGTGTTCAAAATTTCATATTGGTCAAACTAGAATTAACATTTTAACTCGTCATAAAGAACATTTTGCTCATATGAAGAAGATCAATAGTGAGAACTCAACATTAGCAGAACATATTTTCTCAAATGCAGGTTACACCAATCCTCATGAAATTTTATCACTTCTGTAACACTATACGGATAAATATCTAAGTAATTTAGAAGGCATAGAGCAAAAAAGCGATTTATTATATTCAGATTTACTCATAGCTGAGATAATCTTCTTATTGCATTAACCTCAAATAGTATTCGAACAGGTAGGTTCATTTTGTTTTCTATTTTAGTCAAATATATTGATCGCTAATTGGCAACTGAAAGGTTCTTAGTATTTCTGATAGTATCCTTAGTGGATGAGGGTGATTATACAATCATCACAAATTAGGCCCATAACAATTGAAAATTTTACATAGTTACCATGTATATATGAACGAATATACTCTTGACGACGTGGTTTAATTTGATCGGTTTTTCGGATGATCCAACAAAACAAAAATAATGTATGATGATTTGAAACTGGAGCCATGATTCAATCACTGTCATATTAACAAAGGTTTATACTTATTATTAAGCGTCAAATAAAATCGCATTGAATCGCCTCGGAAAAGCTTCAGATTTAGAGATAAGCAATTGAATTTTAATTCAACTCCTACAAACACGGTGAAAATGCACAAATGCATTTAGGAGCAGTTTCTCTTTTGACAATTTGTGAAGAGCTAAAATATGAATTTCTTGAATAGACTTCGAACGAAAACTTCGCAAATATTCTCAAAGATTGGGCTTCAACATGAAGCGAGCTAATGGCAACGATTATGAGGAAGGAGTTGTGAAGACGATTTGGGATATCTTCACGAAGCTTCTCCAGAAGAAGTACTTTGCAGATTTTAATCGGAGAATAGACCCATTCAAAGACATAGTTTTTGAGGATGCCAGAAAGGGAGTTGCGGCCGAAAGAATAGAACCACAAGCGCTTTCAGAGGATAGAAAATCCAGTTCTGCAGCTCTGACAACTGGAGAGATCAGCAAGATTGTTAAAAACTATGAAGAAATTGCACCGGGCGGCTTGCGAAAAAAAATCTACCAGATTTCTGACGTCGAGCTCGCGTAACGTGGCAACGAAGCAACCTTCTGCCTAGTACAATTTTTCAAGAACGAAGTCGACTTGTATGGTGAACTTACCCGTATTGGATACAATACCTTATTCTCCGCAACAACACAGAGCGGAGAAGAACATACCACGCATCTAAATAGTTAACATCGAACAAAGAATGTCAAAACAATTGTCCAGTGCGTCTACCACAGAAGATATTGAGCAAAAAAATACCAAATATCAAAAAGAAGCCATAGTTTTTAACTACAAATCCAGATTGGAGAAAGACAGGTATTTTATACAAAAAATGTCCAATGGTATTAGCAACTCAGTGAATGGACACCTCTAGGTGCGCAAAGTGATGAGATTGATATCAAGAAAGTGAAAATAACCAATCATTCAAGTCGCTCCTCCGCTGTAAACAATTTCACAAAAACTCGAGCCAACTTACAAAAAATTTTCCAAGTTACTGGTCATTCTTCAAGTGAGTCTCTCAAACACTACCTAAAGCTAGACAACGAACACCATCTTATCTTTGAAAAAATTAGAAAAAGAACCCTGCCGTGCACTACCAATATAGGTAGCTCAAGCCCTTCGACAAATAACAATGTTTCAAATATTACTTACAATTATTGTACGTTCAATATTAATACACAATAAATATAATAAATACAATAATTTATCTTTATCGTTCTATTCATTATATAATCGTAACGAATACCACTCAAGCAAACGAAAACATAATTATCCCGACTTTCTCACTCGACGTATATTCTTAAAACACCACTCCAGCTAACACTGTTATGATGTTTCGCGGAATACGTTTTATGACTTAGAAGTATAATCGATTATTTCCTATGCTCTTGTGATATTAAAACTAATTATTCCTTCTACCTGTCAAATATTAGTCTTCATCCAATCTTACTTATGTTTACTGTTTGACAAGATCAATCAACACGGAATATTACCGACTATTTGCATGGTGTTCAATAGTCACCGACTAATCAGCTAGTTTGTGAATATGTCTGATAAAATAAGTAAATTGGATTGAATTGAGTGGAATCGAATATCTTGCATTTTTTAATTTGACTCAACTAATTTTTTGCATTAATAATCGAATATGAAAACGCCCGAACTTTGCTCTCGGGCTTCCATCAGATTATTAATTCCAAAATTATGTCTCATTCAATTATTATGCTCTTCGCAGACAAGGTCCGGAGAGTATATTGCATTTACTCAAGCTGTTTCTAAAATCGTTTAAAAAAGAGCAACAATTCCACCACGGTATTTTTCATCGAATTTCAAACAACTTTGAAGAAACCCATCTTTCTATATGTCTGTCTGACTGGATATTCGTCACGAAATGCTTCTCTACACGACAACTCAAAAACGAAATGTCCTATCATATTCAAATTTTGACAAAAGTCTCATGCTACTCAGTATTTTTCAGGGAAATCGTATGATAAAAACACCCTTCCCTAAAAGGTTGAAAATTAAGAAAAATCATAACTCTCGAATATACATTGAAACGATTTAAATCTTCCACAGTAAATTTGAGTCAATTTAAAATAGCTTTAATTCAAATTTCAACAAAATCGCTGAACAACAACGACAACAACAGTGAATCTAAATTTTTACCGTACTCTAACTGTTTATAACAAACGGCGATGAACCAAAGTCCTAGAAAATAGAGTACTCGGCTTCTACTCAGTAGGGTCACGTTCTATTTCAAGAAACAAAATATTTGTTTTTCTACTCCCTTACTATGATATGCAAATTAAATATCTGCTATCAATTTATCGAACAAATTTTGGCCACATACTGCAATATTCTGACAATACCAAATGATGTCTTGAACTTCTGACAGATCTGAAATGTATTAATTTCGACAATTGAGACTAACTATCAACCTAACAGAAATGAAGTGTTAAGATAATGTTCTTAATTTATTATGTAGAAAAATAGTGTATGTAATGATCATGTCATGGCTATCAATACACTCGCATACCTCTTGCTCATGTATTAATAGCCTTCATTACATGATCGTTGATTGATATACTACTCGCTAATAACTTTTCCTAAAAAGATTATTAATTTGAATAAAATTTAGTTGTGTAAATATACTGAAATAACAAATTTATTTTATGATCTTTACACAAATGCAAAGAGTATCTTATAGAATGTGAAACAATCATATAAGAATCAGTATCGAAATCAAATGATTTGAGAAGAGTAACTTTTATCTATTCCCCAAGCGGCAACACCAGTTACAAAACACAATCAAAAAGATGTAATCAAAATAGTCTACTATTTTCAAGGTCTTGCTTTATTACCCTGGATTATTTCGTACTTATTATTGTCTGTTGTCATTACATAAAATTAGTTATATTATACTAACTAATCTTTTGAAATTCTATGGTAAGTATTTAACATCATAGAATACTTTCATAATGAATGATCCTATATTTGAATACTCCTTCCCGATTTTATGTTGAGTACATACGTGAACATAAAATAGCTCTTTTTATTTGAAGAAGTCTGTCTTTGTTTTCGTATCAAAATTTTGGTTACGTTATGTTATATCCCATTGCTGTTCAATGTCATTGAACTGTACCTGAACTTTTTGTAAACGTGTCTGCTAAATTGTTTTTAGATTCAAGATTATTTTACTATTACTTGTCCATATATCACTTAAGCTTTTATAAAATGGTATCGAATGTTTATATATTTTGTTTGACGACTATATTCTAATGATTGATATATGGTTCGCATCTTTATTATCTTATATTTTTTTCTCTGATTCGTTAGAATCATCAAAAAGATCTTGTATGTTTAATAGATCAGATGCACTTGTAGCCGCAGCGCTGTATTCAGCTTCCGCTGTAGATAATGCTATACACATTCTTGTTTTCTCGAAAATCTTGATGTTGTGTAACCACAATATAAACTCACAGAGCCACTAAAACTCCTGTCCTGTTGGTCAAATTTCCAGAATTTTCCCTCTGGAGAGAGTTTTTCGGGAAAAATAACAGCGGAATCGTGATCGGCGACCCAAAAAACCTACTAGAGGTCATTTTTGCAACAAAATTATACTTTGTCAATCATAACCGTCTAAGGAAAATCTCAAATTTCCCGAATTTTCCATCTGGAGAGAGTTTTAAATTATATATATTATATATAAATTTTCCAAATTTCTCATCTGGAGGGATTTTTCCAAGAAACCTTACTGCGGAATCGTGATCAGCGACTCAAAAAACGAACTAGGGGTCATTTTCGGCTCTTAATTCATTAATTTTCTGAACTTTTGGATTGTCTTTATAAGAGTGCTATTCTGAGGGGTTGAAACCCCATTTTGGAGGGGTAGATAGGTTGACCCCCGCGGTCTGATAGTCATGAATGATCTATGAGGTATAAGAAACAAAATGCAAGAAAAAAATTGGAATTCTAGCTTACCATATTTTATTTTTTATTTTCCGGTTCGTTGCCTGGACTATCCGGTGTAGGCAAGCAAAAAAATAAATTAAGTCGGTATAAGAACTAATCTGAATCAACTTAGGCGAAATGTAAATAAATACGTACCACTGAACAAAGAAATGAATGACCCTTGACAAGCGCACTAAATACAGATAATATTTTTAATTAAATGTTTATCGTTCTCAAAAATAACATACGAAACGCATACATTAAATGTATAGGTTAAATATGTGTGTGAAGTGAGCCTGTGTAAAACCCAGCATCACTCTTCGACTTCACAACACTGCGCGCTTCTAAGTTACATTTTACATGAATGGGAAATGTAATACAGACTTCATTATAGGACATATCACTCTCTGACTTTGTCAATTGGAAAGAATATGAACTGACAATACTAATAAATTTTTACTATATTTAGATTACCTACATATTAGCGTGAGAAGTATTCAGTCTCTCTGTACAGCGATGAACCTTTCAGTTTGCATTCCAGAAGATGTGAGCTTTCATTTGATATACCAATATCTATACACAATAGGTCACCTACGAGATAGCATACTCAGAAAAAACAAAAAGTGAGACTTCTCATGGATCATAATTTTTTTTCAAATTCTTTTTGCGCTAGGACCCATTCAGCCTCTCTGTGCATTAATGAAACATGTAGGGTACATTCCTGATGATGTTTGCTTCAAGTTGGTACTATACAAAATACGGCACTAACGAGATAGCATGCTTAGAAAGAATAAAAACTGAGACATCTCATAGATTTTAAATTTTTCTTCAATTTCTCTTTGAATAAGGAACCATTCAGCCTCTCTGTGCAATAATGAAGCATATAGGGTACATTTCTGATGATGTTAGCTTCAAGTTGATACTATACACAATACGGCGCAAACGAGATAGCAAACTTAGAAAAAATAGGGACTGAGACTTTCATGGACTTAAAAATTTTTTTTTGAAGTTTAGTTCAATTTCTAAGACGGAATGAGCGTGAGCAGACGGAATCTTCACTTGAATCAGTTTACAGGGCACATGGTATGTTTTCAAGTAATGACCAAACGGTGAATGCAATCCACTTGAAATCTTGGCATAAATATTTCAATTTGGTGGTACCTTTATCAGAGCGGTCCGTCGAAACACTCGACGCTAATCGCTCTGTTTCATGAGCCGTCCGGTGCACTAACTATCTGACCGATTGTGGACAGAAATAATATTAACCAACAGAACGTTTACTGCCGGTCGCATCTACTGGTGGGGCACCCGACAAAGGGCTAGCCCAACGAACTCCGGATATACGAGTTCGTTGAGCTAGCCCATCCCCGCGGATCGTAGAGAGATTTGTACACTTACCGGAACGCCCTCTGCAATGTCTGGGTGGCCGTTGAGAGGACTAGGTTTGCCAAATGTCTGTGTGCTAAATCCGATTTCTTTTTTTGACGCTGATTATTTCGTGGATTTGTAGCTTACTATAATAAACTTATTGACTATCCACTCCCATGGACTCAAATCTAGGCACATGAAAACACAAAGCCCGCAAAATTTTCGAACATTCCACAGAAGAATGAAAGAGTTCAAACAGGAACACTACACCCGACCTGGATCTCCAGTAAGCCAAGCTGTCGGAAGAAAACTTCAAAAGTAAATCGGTATGCGGATAGCCAATAACAGGGTAGATATTGTCACATTTAAAAGCAAGATATTTGAGAAATCTGCGTTGAACGCTTTCCACAGAGACAACATGAATCTGGTAGAGAATGGAGACCATACCAAGGACGCATATTCCAACCGTAATCTTACGAATGTATTATAGAGAAGAATAGATGCCTGAATTTCGGAAAACTCCCTAGAACAAACCCCAACATCTTAGACGCTTTGGCACACATATGACTGATATGATCAATGAATGATAACCTTCTATCAAAGATAACACTAAGGTCACAGAACGTCTTCGGTCTATTCATGACACGGGCATCCAGGGTATATTTGTATAGAATGTCATTGGACATCAGCAAGAATGTCAAGGCAGCACACTTACCAACATAAGGAGGCAACATATTCTTCAAACACCATGCATTCACAGCTGACAGATTGAATTGAAGTCTGAGACAGTCACCGAGATCAGATACACTGGAATATATTTTAAGGTCATCGGCATACAAAAGATGGGGGACATTCAAGACCGCCAAGAGGTCATTAATGAACAAAATGAAAAATAGAGTGCCAAGAATGTAGCACCCCCGAAGTAGCAAAAATGTCGGCCGATCTTCGACCACGATAACACACAAAGTATTTTGTTGACTTCAGGTAAGATTTAAAAGAGAAAAGAAGATTAGCAGAGAAACCAAAGTTGTCAAGTTTATTAAGAAGAATGCCGTGGTCCAGTCTGTCGAACGCTGTAGAAAAATCTAAGTAGATAACATCCGTCTGCAGTCTCTCGTCAATAGCCTTTGAGATATAGTCTGTAATGCAGATCAGATTGGTAGTTGTGGAGCGACCCGATACAAAAACCATGTTGCCGCTCAAATATCAACGATTTGACATTGAAATATATTACGTTCGAGAGAAGGATTTCGAAAACTTTTGAGAAGTTATCTTGAATAACTATCTGTCTGTAATCTGTGACGTTGGAAGCATCTCCTTTTTCATGAATGAGAATGGCCTTAGATGCGTTCCAAGCAGGAGGGAATGTATTTGTTTCTAGCGCTGAATCAAATAGGAAGACGAGAGGACGCGAAAAGATGCCAGCGCAGTCTCGGACTAAATATGCGGGAATTTCATCCGGACCAGAAGTGCACTTGGGCTTAATCTTTAGTAGGGCCTTGAATACATCGTTCTCTTCAAAACAGAACATGTTAAACACAGCAGCATTGGATACCGGTGAATGCGGAACTATCTCAGGGTTCGAAATAATATAATTGTCCTGAAAAAGATACATTCGCAATAATCTCTGGATCGTCAAATGACTCATCATCAAAACCCATTGTGGGGGGGCAGCAGACCCTCCTTTTTTGGATTTAACGAATTTCCAGAATGCAGAAAGGTCATTCTGAATATCTCGCTCTGCTTTACTGTTGAAGTTTCTGAATGCTGCTTCAAAGTCAGACTTGACGTTCCTTCTCAACCTTTTGAAATTCACCCTGAGCTTAGACTCATCAGGTTAGAGTCAAACCATGGAGGATAAGATCAAGGGAAATGAACCCCCGTTTTTAACACGAACAGATCCAATACCGAATAAGTAAATTCATGAAAACCAGAACAAGCACTGTCAACATCAGAAAGCTCCTTTGAATAAGACCTGTCGATGGTACCAAAATGATTATATAAACCGACAAAGTCGGCATTCTCAAAACAATACCTGGAAGAAGCAGTGGTGTATGCCCTATCATTCTCACAAGAAGTTCCGATATTAACCAGCAACTTCACCGCCGGATGATGAGTATCCTCAGGTAGTAAGACAACCGAGGCTCTCTGTAAGGATATTGATGAGTTGCTATAAACTAGATTCAGGATTCTTTCATCAGCATTGATGACATCATTATATTGTATGAGATAAAAAAAGTTTTGTAGATTATCCAAAACCTTCATAGTAGGCGTAAGACGAATGACTAAAACAAGCTATAATTGATACTTGCATTCTCCTTGATTACCAATATAATTGGCGCATCGTAAATCATTTCAGATATTATAAGCTACTTCGTCTGAGAATTATTATACTATACATAAGTATTATATTTTAAATTAAATCCTTAGCCTAGAACTTTGTACAATTTGATTCTGATTCCAATGGTACAGTAACTAATGACGAAATGGCATGCCAACAGCGATTTCAGTTGTTTCCGATCCTCTAAAATGAGTGAAAGTGTTGAGAAACTCATAATCCTCGTGATAATACGTAAGTAATATGCATAGACCTATTATCCTAAGGATAATAGGTCTTTTACCATAGTCCAGTCGTCCTGCAATTTGGATTGGAAATTTTTCCACATCTCTATTTTATGATTGATATTTATGTTTTTTGGCTCGCTGATCCCGAATATGAGAGTTAAAAAATCGTAGATTCATGGCGTTCCGAGATATTGGCCATTTTTGACCCAAAAATGGCAATTTTTTCGAGATTTCATCGTTTTTGGCGATTTAAAGGAAAACAACACATTTTATCGACTGAACAGCGGTGAGCAAAGTTGTAGAGAAATAAAAAATGCGTGGAATGACGATAATACGAAGTCTCTAAGTTATTTGAGGCCTGATATAAGGTCCATTTTGTGTTTTTTATTCGGTAACATAAAAATTGAATTTCGTAGTACAAATTTCCCTCTAAGAACTTCATTTTTTGCTCAATGGTATAATTTTATGTGTGCTTTCGAACCAATTCTGGTTATTTGTCTATCTCTTTTTTTGGCGCCAAAATTCGTCATCTTAGAAAAAATTGCTATTTTATTATTACTCCGTCAAAAATGAGTCTTTTGAATCAAACCAAAATGCGAATTTAAGAATTTGATGTCTTCTATGACGTATCCAAAATTCAAGGACTTTGAATGAAAAATGGAGAAATGTGACCGTATGAACTTAAAATTTCACGTGTAAATAGAGGACCATTCTACAAGTATTTCAAGTGAGTAAGTAAGTTTTTGTTGGAAAAGTAGAACTTGAGATATCATTCGATGTAGATTTGGGCTCACAGTGAATCCAATTTCGACCCTAATCAAAAAAATCATATTCTTACAAAAGAGGCTTCTGGCTATCTAACCCTAAATCGTTGACCTCCCACATATCTTTGAAGAAATAATAGCGCGAGTTAAAAAAAAACCGGAGCAAATAAGAGTACAAACACGCAAGGTAGATTTCAAAAAAGAATTCAAATTTTTGAATTTCAGGATACATTTTTATCAAATATAATTAATAAAAAACAATTCATAGATTCACTGGTAACTTCTTTAACAGAAAATGGTAATCAGATTTTTAGAGTTTTGCGTGATGCAGATGCATTAATTGTAAACACGGCTATAGATTTAAGTGAGAATAGTCCAAAAAAGATTTTCTTATAGTGGCCGAAAATACTGATGTTCTAGGTTTATTAACTCAATTAACAGATTTAAAAAATATAACAAAACCCATTTATTTTCAAAAGTCAGAGAAAATCGTTACAGGTAAAACAAAACCAGCGGAATATTATCATCAAAATTTCTTCATTTATAGTCATATCAAACCTTTCATTTGTTTTTTCCATTCTTTTATTGGATGCGACTTAACATTCGCTTTTTACAGGCAGGGTAAAACATTTTTTCTCTATGTCAATTTTTCATCAAACGATTTAAATCAATTTTAAAAAACTGAGCCAGATGTTGAGAATCTATTGAGAACTGGTAGAAGTATTTTGTATCAAATATATGCTACTAAATGACAAAAAAAAATATTGAAAACCTCGGCCACTTACGCTTTATTTCTTATACCAATAGATTTCGAAAGTCGGCATGTGAATTTGAATGGTTGCCACCAACTGATGATGCAACCAAATAACACATTTTACGTGTTTACAGGTGCAGCTTTGGATAGGCAATGATACCATTGACCCAACCAAATGGTGTTGGAAAAATACAGAAAACGGTCTTGAGCCTATTCAAACATATAAAGAAGCTGCACATAAAAATTTGCTCCATGTGGTTGCAAAGTCAGTTGCAGTGGCAAATATTCTTGTGAGAAAGTAGGTATACCATGCACAATTCTATGTAAACACTGCGAGGGTGAAGACTGTGCAAATAGCGCTGAACCGGAAGTTACATTATTAGATGATAATGAATTTGCAATAAACGACGATGTCGATGATGATTATGATGATTATCATAATGATAATGCTAACAGTAACGTAATTCCTTCATCAGAAGGAAATGATGATGTTCAAGAACCTGAAAGGGATTTCGAAAATGATAACGATAATATCAATGATGATCATATCACATCAGCAATTTGCTACGAAAGTGATAAAGAAACTGAGAATATGACATCATCAGACTCTACTACGACTGATAATGAGAAAGCATTGCACCTAAAAAGCGTAGAGTATAAGTGTCATATAGTATGATGTTATAGGCTGTTAGTATATTAAAGATAAGAATTGATTGATATTCATCTCAAATAATAAAATCTACCATGTGCAAATGTATTATTGATAACTTCATTTTTTTTTAATGAGAAAGAAGCAATATATAGTATATATAACATTGTCACTCATAATTGAATTTTTTTTTTCAAAATTTTCCCATCCAAAAAAAATACAGAAATTATTATCATTATAATTATTTTTCAATTCATCAATAATAAAATTCATGTTTATTATTAGTTTATTGATTATTTTTCATTTCTTCAGTCAAATAGTACCTTAGAAAAATCCATTATTGTAAAAAAAAAGATTATTATTTTGATTATTATGAAAATTATTAATAATAAATCTCAAATTCATTATTACATTGATAGTATTTCATTTTCTATCTGAAAAATACATTAAAAAATTTGAATCTTGTTTGAAAACTACCTTACAGACGCTCGGATTTCGAGCGCGTTTGTATTTTGTTTGCTCCGTTTTTTTTAACAAGCGCTATAATTTGTTCAAAGATATGTGGGAGGTCGACGATTCAGGGTTAGATAGCCAGAAGTCTCTTCTGTCAGAATTTTCTTGATTTTTTTGATTAGGGTTAAAATTGGGCTCATTGTGAACCCAAACCTACATCAAAAGATATCTCAAGTTTCACTAATCCAAAAAATACCTACGGTGGTTCGAAATCCTCGTATAATGATCTTCTATTTGCATGTGGAATTTAAATTTCATCCGAATATTCTAACCTAGAAATTAATAATTTTTTTTGGGACCTCGATTTTTTAAAACAGTCCCATTTCTCCATTTTTCATTCAAAATGCTTGAATGTTGAATATGTTATAGAATACATCAAATTCTTCAATTTGCTACTGATTTGAGTCGAAAGACAAATTTTTAACGAAGTTTCAATGAAAAAACTGTTTTTTCTAAGATGGCGAATTTAGGCGCCAAAAAAAAAGGATAGATAAAAAAACAAAATTGGTTCGAAAGTACACATGAAATACTACCAACGGACAGAAAATAGAGTTCTTAGAAGAAAACATGTATTAGGAAATTCAATTTTTATGTTACCGCAAAAAAAACACAAAATGGGCCTTATATCAAGCCCCCAATAACTCAGAGACTTCTACTTCTAATCTTTCGCATTTTTTATTTCTGTACAACTTTGCTCATCACTGTATAGTCGATAAAATGTGTTGTTTTCCTTTAAATCGCCAAAAACGACGAAAATTCGAAGAAACCACCATTTTTGGGTCGAAAATGGCCAATATCTCGGAACGCCATGGATCTACAATCTCTTGATCTCCATATTCGTGATCAGCGGCTCGGAAAACATAAATATCAATCATAAAATAGAGATGTGGAAAAAATATCATTTTAAGTGTATCTCAATTGCAGGACGACTGTACTATGCAGTCAATGTGATATAAAAATAGGTCGATTATTTAAAATTTCAGAATAACAACCGATCAGGCTGGAACAGGATGTATTCGACGGTGAACGATATGCAGACAAGAGGACCCCAAATTATTTCCATCCAAAACTTATTTTCCCCCCAAAACCCTTGAATTAGCCAATTTCTGAGGGAGCTCATGAGGCAATAAATGAAAATTGAGAAAATAATTGAATAATACTGCCGAATACGCTTGAAAATGTCTACTTGGGAGTTTTCAGGGTCGCTGAACACGATCCCGACGTCAGATTTCCCAAATTCCTCTTGCCCCCTTCTCTGACACCCCCCCCCCCGACTTGGTCCATCCAGCAATTTTGGAAAAAAATTGATCAAAATTGGATGAAACGGTGGACTCGGGGGTTTTTGGGGTCGCTGATTACGATCCCGACTTTAAAATTCAAAAATATCTCATCCCCCCTCCTATATTTAACCCCCCTCGGTTCATCCAGCAATTTTGGAAAAAAATTATCAAAATTGGATGAAACGGTGGACTCGAGGGTTTTTGAGGTCGCTGATTACGATCTCGACATCAAAATTGAGAATTATCCCATCCCCCTTCCTCTAATTAACCACTCATGGATTTTTTCGATTGACAAATTCCGCATTCCACATTTTTTTCATCCACTTTTTTTATCCACATTTTTTTCATGACATCGAGATGATATGTTGAAATGTTATTTTGTAATTTAACGTAATCTACACCTTTGATACACTGGGTACTCAGTGTCTACATAACAGTAAGACAAAACTACCTCAACGCCCACTCTCACCCCTTATATTAGAGAAATAACGATCTTGATGAAATTTTGTAAACTTGACCTCCAAAACAGGAGCAAAGTCATTTTACATGAGATTGCGGAGAGAAACTACTGCAACTCTCTTCCCCATTCCTTAAAGAAAAATTAGTACCGATATTGATGAAATTTTGCACAATTTGCCTTTTTAATCAAAAAGAGTTCCCTACACGCTTTGGAATAAATAAGTACCGTAAAGAAACACGGACAGATATTTATGAATTGTTGAAGTTTACAAATGGAAAATCGTAATTCAAAAAATCTGAAAATATGTATGGTCTTCCATAACATTACACACATTACATTTAATCATGAAATTCTAGCAATTTTGTTACTAACAAGCTAGTTTCTATACCTAGCTTATTTGTGCGCGACCTCTTGAATAATAGCTTCGAATAAAATTCCTCATAATAATGTTGATTCACGTTTACGATATACGTACCATATATAAAGTTCATTATTGTGGTCCACTTCTGATGAGAGAGGTAGTCAAGTCTGAAATTTTGGAGCAATGGAATAGAATATAGAGTAGAATATTTTGTTTATCCAGAAGTCAATTTACATAAATGCATAGGACACGTCATATTGACTGATAAAAAGTAGCATTTACAATCATAAAGTCAGATTATAAAGTTACAATGAGGAACAAAACTAGTATTGCTAAAATATTGACATTATAACAATGATACTACAATTTAGATGCACTAACATTTTAAGGACAATTTGGACTTACTAAAAATTTTTTTTTTTAGTTCATGTATCTATCTACAGTATAAAACGCTTCCACAGTTCTTATATTTTCGGGCGAATGATTGAAGAGTTTCATGCCTGACATAGGAAGTGGCTTTTTCATATTTACAAGTATTATGTATTTTGATGGCAAATGCTGACTCGTAAAAACGATAGTTGGCATTAGTTGTCATCAATTTGTACGGAAATAGGTCGACAGGATTCCCTTCTCCCCATTCTGCACAATAGTCTAATCACTCGCTTTTGGGCGACGAAACTCGCTGGTTGTTTTTCAAGTTCCCCCACAAGTGACATTGTTGGAAAGATGACAATATAGCATTGCATAATAAACCTTTATGAGCCATGTTTGATCTAATATTGATTTTATAGTCGAGTCAAATAGGTATTAAAACAGGCCGACTTACGAAAATCGAACGATATGGACCGATATTGATGAAACAAAGTGCATTCGATTCGGGATGACGTCTAGAAAAAAGCTTACCGGTGAGTTTTTTGTGCAAATTTGTTATTATGTTTTTAACCGAAAAATACTGTTATTAATTTGCAGCGTGAATGCTTTATTAAAGCGATGTTTTATTTATTGAACAATATGTATTTGAATTATTAAAAAAAAATTTCTGATAATATTCACTGAATCACAGAACAAAATAGTTCTCACGAAAGAGACATTTTCCTAATCTGAACAACAGCAGCATACAACAGTGAGTGACACGTGGTGATCATTTATTACGTATCTACATCACAATAGCAGCGTGGTGCACGTATATGTTGCCGCGTCTTTATTTTGGGGGGATGGGAGGGAGGACCGGTTTAGATAAACAGCTGCTCTATGAAGCGGTGGATGCCATAGATATCTTATTATATGATAGATGCTGTGTTGTAGTATAGTGTAGACTCCATAGTTTAAGAAAAATACCTACCTGCTACTCCCGTCCGGTTTTCATTACATATATGTCCATAGTATATGTAAAAGATGCTGTGAGAAGATAGAAAGAAATTTCAGATGAGCGGGAATTTATTTCAAATTGAAAAATTAAAAAATAGAATTCGATTTTGTTTTTGATTTAAATTAGTAACGACTCCTTTTTAACAAATTTTTAAACATTTAACATAAATAAACAACCTCCACAACCCCTAACTGAGGATTTCTGGTTAGTTTTAATGAAATTTTGGAAATTGGTCAATTTTTCGGTTAAAAAAATAATAACAAATTTGCACAATAAACTAACCGGTAAGCTTTTTTCTAGACGTCATCCCGAATCGAATGCACTTTGTTTCATCAAAATCGGTTCATATCGTTCGATTTTCGTAATGAAATACCTATTTGACTCGACTATTATTTGAAGTGTGGCATAGAAGCTTTTATTAATATTTTTGCAAACTTGCGCAACCTGTTCACACCATGAGAGTGTATTATCTAAATATAAGCCTGGAAATTTCGAACACTTTTGTGCCTTCAAGATAACATTATTCATAAGAAAATTACAATCCTCATAGTTTGACAAGTTCACAATTTTGGTTTTTTCCTCATTCAGTATTAGACTATTCGACTTACACCAAGGGTGAAACTGAACAGTCGCCGTATTTGCGATAACGCTCAGCTCTTAAAAAGTCCGTACTGAAATAGCTATTGACGTATCATCTGCAAACATTATTATCAATCCCAAAATTAAATGATCTGGCAGATCATTAACAAATAACATGAATATGAGTGGCCCTAATACTGATTCCTGGGAAACCTCTGCACTCATCTCAAACTTAGTTGACGAAACGTCGTTCAGTTTCACACTTATTTTTCGATCTGTTAAGTAATATCTAAACCAATCTAACATGGGTTCTCGTATTCCCAGTGAGTAGAGTTTCGTACATGTGAATTCAATGTTCAAGCAATCAAATGTATACATTTTGTTTCGATTTTCCTAGCTGTTGTATAATTAATTGTCGAAATTTTCTTGTATATCACTGGATTTCTTCATGAATGTACGTTAGTCCTCCTTTTTCTTCCATTTTAATTTTTTTCTAAGCTCTCTATTTTTTTGGTTGTATCTTAGTATTGAAGTATGATCTATTTTTGTAAGCCAATATAGATTATTTAATTGTTTACTTTCACTCATTATTTTACTATCAATCCAATGTCAAGAATTATTATCCTTATCGTTTTTGATATATTCAATTGGGCTGCTCAAATAAATTGCACCGATCAGCTGCTCTACAAATGTGTTATAAGTACATTCAATATCTACATGACTTGACAACTCCGAAATTTTGGAATGTTGAAGACTATATTTTAAAACATCAAATCTTTTTTTTGATGTTTCTCTGCAGTTGCGAAACTCTTCTGTGCTAGTTGAATTTATCATTGTGAATGAATTCAGCCACATTTTCATATCGCATCACCACAACCTGACCACAACTACTCATCTCCTTCAATGAATCAATATGACGATAACGCAAATCACTGTATTTTTGTATATAATGAGATCATACCGCAACGGAATATTGTACAAAAACATGAATTCTGAATATAATAGCCGTTACTCTCACTCTTGTTCTGAACAAATAACTAAGAAGTATCTCCTTATAATTTTATTTCCTTTTCCAGGATAATACGCGCACGGTATTATATTTTTCACTCAAAGGCGGGTGAAATATAAGTTACACTTAGAGTTTCAGAATCTTATTCAACTCGAGAAAAGCCCTCTAACCCTGTTTCATTTAAAGTTTGCACCTTCTGAAAATTTATGTATTTTCTCTTGTGGTGGGAATTACCCAATATAAATGAAGCTTAGTGGGGCAGCTGGGATACAACTTCCCAGAATCTTATTGAATTCAACTTGGAACCTATATTGTGAATAACTTACTTGTAGCAACTTTAAAGTTATTGTTATCTTGACTTCATTACCAGCAATTATTTATGATCATGTTGCATCTAACAATAAGATGCTATTTAACGATGTATGAACCGTAGCATACCAGCTTTGTAATTCCGGATTGTATTGATATCATCGAAATATAAATTTTTACTTCCCCCTATACGTAGTATACACAAAGGAAGTAACTATTGTCATTGGTTTGAAAAGAAATATATAAATATATATTCAGTTTTTCGAATGGAACTATAGTATTTGATTAGACAATTATGACAACAGTGTTTACAAGTTATAAATATATATATCATACACATACCAAAATTCTTATTTTGAGATTTGAATGACGTCACATAGTTACATTGAACTATTGATTATCATAGTATCATGACTTATTTTCATAAGGTTGATTCTCACAATGATTCTTACAGTTCACCTGACAGAACCGGAAAATATTAATATGATACTAATTTTGAAGATGTAGCGAAGAGGAACAAGGCTTACAATATGTATGAACATGGTAGATTTTCTAAATAACTTGGTGACGGTCAATATTGACTGAAATCAAGTATTGATTGTAAGCCTGTCGTTTCTCCCTGTTCAACTTGAGATGTTCGCCCAGACAAGTCGAGCTTGAGGAACTTGCGATATTCTAGGAGACTCGTCGAGCTTGCGTCCAAACTGACTCCAGTTGCTCGTAGACTTTGACTCGAAAGGATCCATATGTGACGAAGTTATTGTCTCACGCGCAACTTACCTAGTGATAGGATTATTATCCAAAAAAAAAAGAAACCCTAGGAGTGTCCTCGAAAACGTAAATATGAATGTCATCAATTTTCCGGAGTCGCGAAATTTATAATGAGAATAATCTTTCGGGGGACTTGGGAGAGAATATCATATGTTTCAAGACTCTTTTTTGGAGTTTGTCTTCATCAGATTTCGACCCATCGAGTAGGTGAGGCAAAGAACAGCAACGAGAAACACTATATTCTTGCATCTGACGCACATTCCGGTATGTTGCAAGCAAGCTGGTTAACTTCTCTGAAGCTGGTAAATTGATTTCTAGATCTTGAGAAATCAAAACAAGCGCTTCATTTTTCTTCCTTGTCATTTTATACAATATATGGGTAAGATTCCACAAATTTGGTAACTTTTTATGGTTATTTATGAAGTTCAGGGTGAGATCATCATTCCATTTCATGGTGAATGGAACAATCCAACTGACTGAGGGAAAAATCTCCGTTTAAATAGATTCCGTAGCTTGTAGCAAACCTCTTTGACTTGCCTACACGTCTACACTACTCGGTTGACTTATAAAGTACCGTAAGTACTATTATTCTGGACATACCTGTGGAGATAGTGAATTAGGCGTACTTTCATTTCATGTGAATGGGGAATTGCTTCGAGTTGAGTTCGTCTTGGCGAATATGATTCATGCAGTTGTAACGCTATCACGTTACGCTGTCTAAAGAAAGCTGTAATAATCTAAATAACAGATTCCCCTCGGAATTTTTGATTATTGAACTTGTACTGAGATTATGAGTGTCATACATCTTCCAATAGAAAATAGATAATTGATCTTGCGCGGGGGCTCATGTGAGATCGCGCGATTCACGAGGAGGGGGTCGACTGGGTAGCGTAACGAAATGACCCCATCTTAGTGTGGGTTATTGGTCAGGTAAGTTGGTTCTCACTAGATCTTTTTTCCTGATATTAATATGCTCCATTGGAAGATTATTGCCGACAGGGAACATGTAATTTGTTGTTTATTAGTTCCTAAACCTAATTAAAGAAGCCCACGCACGTGTACACACTGTATCACTTTGCTTGATCGAATCTTTATTAGATAACCATTTAGATCATATTTACATTATGTTTCATTCTTTATTCAGAATAATGTTTTCCGAATTAGTGGTCAGATTGGTTGATGTCGTTTCCTAAGGCTTGTTCAACCTAGCAATTATTCGCTTGACGGCATGGTATGTAGTATTCCATATCACCTTCCTTTGAGCTCATATAAATTTGTAATGGTTATGTCATTTTAGATTGGTTTTTGTGAGGTAGTGGAATAATTATTGATCTGGGTGAACTTAAATAAGACCGAAATTCTCATTTACTGCTTTATGAGAACTCCGAGTGAAACCTCTGCTACTTTTCGATCAGAATATTTTGCGATCATCATTTCATTTCAGTGTTCTGTTATTGTAAATTATTATCTGATTGTTCTTTTGCAAATTTCACACTGACTAATCATAATTTTTCAAGACTACCTTTTCTTTATACCTTGTATTATGAATTGTCATAACTACAGTAACCAATTCAAATATCCCTCCAGATTTGATTCTTGTGTTTTATTATTCTCTTCAAGATTTCAATCCTTCTGCTAAATTTGTATATACAATTTGGGAAGATAGCATAATCAATTGTGGAATCATATTGGTTATTCCCGATGTTATTTGTCTCTCGAACTTGTGGCCATGTATTACTCGTATTGTTCATATCAAAGGGTTTGAACGATCGAGACATCTCCATTCTTTTTCCCGTGACGTGTGTATAGGGAATTTCCTGTTAGAGCACTTCGTCCTGCTCACCAAAGTTCAAAGGGCGGTAACATTATTTTTGTTGGAATAACCAAATTTTCATATTCGATTATTCATGTTATCTAACCAAAATCTCCAATCAAATTTCTAAATTCGAACCTGTTGGTTCAAAAATTATATATTTTTGAAGTGAAAACTTCTGTAGGTGCGTTGAGTTATTTCAGATGGGGGGGTAAAACCATGAGTCCTTCACGAGCAGTCACGCTGTAGCTATATATATTAGTTATTGTGTATACTGCCGCCAGCGCAACTACTTGGTCAGGCGTCAGGCAGTCTCTCTATACGCTTACACACGTGTGCATATCTGAGTCGGATACTCGACGTTATTTATTTATGTGTATTTATTATAATGACTATCGGGTTACATTCATACTCTTTACAGGGATTGTACCGCCCATTATACATTTTTTATTATCAAATATAAGAGTGTATATAATTGTTGATTGAAATGCTGACAGTTGTGAAAACTGAAGAATAACTAATTATATTAATTTTCATTTAAAAATGAAATTGTAATTTCGGATGCTACAACGAGTACAACAACTCCATTGTAAACTCCGTAGACATAGTATCTTTGGCATCGGATGTCTTCGTTGGTTGTCATAATGCTGAGCAACAAAATTTCGTCAGGCAGAAGTTGCATAAAATGAGAACCGATGATACGGGTGAATTACTGTACGAGTTAATGTTAGTTCTTAACCGACCGACTAATAACATAGATGTTGGGGATGGATTGTTCAATGGCACTGTCGGAAAATTGTGTCATGTAGAAAGAGATGATACTGGTGAAATCATGCGAATTTGGATGAAATTCCCGAAATAAATTGGTTACTTCATAATGTCAGTTTTCACTTCTGTCAGCAGTTCTCGGTGACTGCCCGTATTTTTTCAAATTGATAATATCAATTTATTAAGAAATATAGTCTGTTTCACATTCAATTTTCCAGTATAGAACTATATTCATTTTAACATACAAAGATTGTTATTATTCAAACTAGTTTTGTTATAAAAATAATAAATTATAATTCCTTCCAGGAATAAAACCAAATTGTCAAATTGAAACTTGTCTATATTTCTCTAGAATATTCATCATCATTCATCCACCTCGTAGTGCCAGAAATTCTTGATTGTGGATTCTATCATTTTGTGCTGAAGCAGTTGGCGCTCAGGATAATCCATTCAATCAAGAATCTGAGGACACGTTTCACTACGAGCCCTGATTGCAAATTATCCTAGTGAGCTAATTGAGATCATTGAACATGAAATGACAATTTAAACCTTACTGGCAATACAGATCTTTACAGAACCTCAGAGAGTAGTAAATGCATATAGTTTGTATTGCTAGTGCTGTGGCTATTAAAATTGACAGAGTTGACTGTATAAACATGAAATTTGTTGGCATTTTATCTTTGGAAAATATAGGTATTACTAATATAATACAAATCATGTTCAATTTTCCAACCAAACCAACACCAACTGGTTGTATTTCCTATCCAATGTTCATTCATTTATCTATTTATTTAATTAGCTCAACGAGAGAAGACCCTTGCAGAGCCTAGGAGTACATATAATATAATTACAGGTAGTCGAGACAATTTAGCAAAAAAGCTCAGTAGATGTAGTCCACGAGTTTTGGAACGGAAGTTGTCTGGGTTGCATCCGGTGTATGTGCAGCTGACCCCCAGACCATAGCTATAGAGCTAACCGAAGTCATAGAAACCATAGAGGTATCGGTTATAGAGCTAACCTAAGTCAGAATCATAGAAACCATAGAACTATAGGTTATAGAGCTGACCTAAGTAAAAACCATAGAATGTGGAAGTTATAGAATATAATAGATGGTGTGTAGATAGAACTAACCTAAGTCACAACCATAGAGCCATAGGTTATAGAACTAATCTAAGTCAAAATCATAGAGTGTAGAGGTTATAGAATATATGGTAAGTATATACAGGCTGTTTCTAAAAGGTGCTTTGTCATGGCGGGTGTATGAACTGTCATGACTGGTGTATGGAGTCTCATCATAGATCTGTGAACTATCGTTGATGGAATTGCTATGATGGATCTATGTAATGTCTGTTCATACCATCTCCGCAACGTTATATATGAATTTGTCAATCGGTTTATGACGTATGTAACCTATAAGGTTCATGTTTAAGATACAGACTGTTTGTAGGAGTTACGTCTGTCACGTGATTGTCTGAAAACGATTGAAACAATCGAAAAAACGGAAAAAGGTTGGAACATTTTTTTTCTTCGCTTGTTAATAAAAATGTTATTCACCTACCATATAGGTAGAGGGGTTATTCGAAAGTATTGGGATTCGAACTTAATTAGAAGAAGACATAATGAAATCAAATTACTTTTGAATAACCTCTTTACTTACACAGCTGTGAACAACATTTCTTTCGTTATGGAATTTCATGTATATCAGACCGATTCACTAATATTTTCAAAAATTTGAAAACTATCTTCCCTTTTTCAATTATTTACTTTTGATATCAAATGCTTTTTAGAATTAAAAATAACACTGACTAACACAGAGAATCTCCCGATTCAGATATATCTTTAAGTGTTTTAGATCCAAAATCACCTGAAAAAGAAATGTGTGAAGAATAATAAGATAGTAAAAGTTCAAAAGTTTATTTTTTTATAAATAATAGTTAAAATAATAATAATAATAATAATGATAATAATAAAAATAAAATAAAAAAATAATAATAATAGTAATAATAGTAATGATAATTTTAATTCTAACATTTAAATTCTAATACATAGCGACATCCCCGCCGCTCTTGGATTCGCCTTATCTGAAAGCACTCAACATTATTATCGAATATTAAATAGATCATCCTTTTCATACTTCACTTATATGATCCTGAAAATCATTCTCTACACCATTAACAACCACCCCTACTTTATGCATTCTAACTATGGGGTGTGGTGGTGGTGGTAGTTCTACGAGATTCCTCAGAACCCTACCACTCTTCCTCTCAGAGTTTGGATTGAACTCTTGTAACTGTTATCATACAATCATAATTATTGTGTGCAATAATGAAACAAGATGAAAACTCACCTCATCGAGAAGATAATCTAAGTCAGACTGCTTCCCATGAACCCGTATATGATACTTCCTAGGTGTAGATACCCCTGGTTCACTATATTTAAAATATGAATAGAGAGAATTAGTTCTTTGATTATTCTGATAGGAATTTGAATAACTTACGTTAAATCTATAGTCTCTTGGTGGGTCATCAATTTAGCCTCTTTGCATAATCTAATATGGAAAAGGAGAATTAGTGGGTTATTTTATTCAAAGAAATATATAACATACGATAAATCCAAAGGCCCATTAGGAGGTGTTGGTGATATACCTCTTTTGCGTGATCTGATATAGATGAATAGAGAGAGAGAGAGAGAGAGAGAGAGAGAGAGAGAGAGAGAATTAGTGCTTAGTTGAATAATCAAAAATTAAAATAACATACGTTATATCTATAGCCGTTTGTGGAGGAGGCTGCTGATGCTGCTGCTCAGACATCGATTCAACACTTTTAGGTAATCTAATTTAAAAGGATAGAGAATTAGTATAAAAATAGACAAGCTAAACAGAAAAACATACGATAAATCTAGGACATTATCACAAGACGGCTGTGATGGATGAGGTGTTGGTGACGGTGTAGGTGTCCGTATCACCCCTCTAAAAGAGATAGAAAATTAGAGTTAAAATAATAATAATAATAATAATAAATCCAACAAATGGAAATAACATACGTTCGATCATCTTCAGGAGATGTTGGAGATGATGTACACCCTTCGAGACATCTAATATAGATAAATAAAATTAGCTATTGAATATTTCGACAGAATAAAATAACGTACGCTAAAAGTAGACCTGGTATCAACAGCTGTTGATGGTGATGAGGTTGGGGTGATGGTGGCCTAACATCCCCACGCAGGTAATCTAAATAATCCATCTCAATCTCAATTTCAGACTCAGAGTATCCACTAAAACAACTCTACTTACAATATGTTTTAAAATAAAAATAGTTACTTACTTTTCTATGAGCCATTCTAAGAAATTACCCTCATCAATATCACATCTCCTCGTTAGATAAACTATCCTTTCCATCACCAGACTCATTTTTACTTTACTCCACTAATGACTTATTGCGCACAAGAAAAAGTAGTATACTGATTTCGATTAATGTTCACATAATATATTTATATGTTGGGGGGGGGGGGGAAACAGCTGTGGTAGATGTGAAAAAATAATATTAGAAATAATCGACCACTGATAAGTAATTCATAAAATAATTTTGGTTTCGAATCCTGTAAATAATAAGGAAATATAGACCGCGTGTGGAAATTAATATCAGTTTTGAATCTAGTAGGTATCTAGAATAACGGAAAGTTCAGACTAAATTGAAACCGCAAAATTTAATTGGAACGTATGATAAGAAAAAATATAGTGATTGTGAATGTTAAAGGAGGAAATATGGAACCGATTACAAAAGTAAAAGAACCACAAATTAATTTATCGAAATAATCAACTGTGCTGATAAGTAAGTTATGAAATAATTTTGGTTTTGAATCCTGTGAATAACAGGAAATAACAAGAAGTCAAGACTGAACTGAAACCGCAAAATTCGATTTGAACATATGATAAGAGAAAAATATAACGATTGTTAATGTTAAAGGAGGAAATATGAAACCGATTACAAAATTATGAAAACCGCAAGACGTAGAATTTTCGATAGGAAAAGATAACACAACATTATTTAAGACGGTGATTTCCTGTAGTGTGAGAAATAAAATCAGTCTATGAACATATCTCTCGCAAGTAAGAGCTAAATCGTTGTGTGTGCATTTCATCAAACAGAAAAGGTAGGATTTATTATTATTATTATTATTATTCCACTGTTCTGTTGTATATCTATAGAAATTTCTAACCCTTAGAGCTTTTAAATCTATATTTATTTGTTTTCAAGAAAGATTTTTTTTTCCTTGTTATAGATTCCAATCAACTCCTTCAAATTCCTCCAATAAGAAGAAGAAGATTTCTCTATTCATCACATCAAACAGAAAAAGGTATATATTTTTCTTTTGATTATTCTTCTATACTCTTTATATTACTATTACTATTTATCTAAGAAGATTCTCATCATTGTTTCACCTACCTACCTACCTATTTGTTTTGCTCGATATCTAAATGTATTTTTCCTTGTTATAGAATGGATTTGTCGGCATTAAATACAAGCTCTCTATTGCAGAGAACACCTGTGAAGAGTGTGAGTGAGCTGGAGGAGGATAAACTGTATATCATACAGAAAGCTAAACTTACAAAAACCCGTTTTGGGGATGCTGTTTTCGCAGAGCTTAAGGATTTCGGAGTCTTCATACCCCGTCGACTAACACCCCTTCTTTCACCGTTACTAGAAAAAATCAACTCAAAGCCTTGTATCGGGTTGATTTATAAAGGAAAAGAAAATTTGGGTAAGCCCAATTCTGCATTCAAAATAGAATTTCGCTATATATCAGTCGAAGGGTAGCTTCAGCAATAATATAGGATTCAAGTGAAATAAGGTGGGGTTTTTGTTCTAATTTTATCATGGATAATATTCCTAGAATAAGTTCTGACATTGTGCGAATTATCGATCAGGCTCAGAGTGACTTGTTGAAATCAAAATTCCCCTCTAGAGAAATTGATAAATGGATTGGATTTTGTACTAAGTACATCCGCTCTTTCTCGAGACATTTATCTCAAGATACATTAAATTTAGCTAATAAGAATCAACTCATAACAAATATAGGACATATAAAACGTTTCAAAATTTTACTTCAAATTAAAAATAAACCCTCTGTAACGAATCAAAATCGTAGTGCAAGAATTAGGTGGGAAGATGGAAAAACTGCTTTTAAATGTAGACTTAGAACTGGATTCATCATCAATATTACACATGTAGACCCAATAAATTTTTTATACGATTCCTTCCATCTTTTCAATGCAAGAATCTCTAAAATTCTTCATGATAATAATTTCATCAAAGTTAATTCCACATTTTGTGGTGAGTTCATAAGAGGAAATGTAAACGAAGAAAGTATTCAAACAGACTTCAAATATTTCCATACACAATCAAGAGCTATAGATGATACAACAAATATATTAGATTGGTTCAAAGATAATGTTATCGAGAAAATTTTAGCAAAATTGGAAGGTTTTCAAGAAAGGGAGTCAAACTGGTCGCTCAAAACTATTATTAATTTACAAATTAACATCAACAAACATGAACTTATAAATTCAGGATCTTCATATATTCGACTCCCTCAGGAAATCGCAAATAAACATGCTGTTATAAATATAAAGAATTATGATGAATTTTGTTTTGCGTGGGCGGTATCAGCTGGTTTACACCCTGCTACTCATCTCGGATCAGATCGAGTATCTTCATACCCACATTTCAGTACTATTCTAAATTTACAAAATTTAACTTTCCCACTACCAATAACACAAATTCACACATTCGAGAAGCAGAATAATATAAGTATTCACGTTTTCGTTTTAGAATTATGTGATAAGAATGATGATAGTAAGGAAAAATATAAGGTTCTCCCCGCATATCTTACAAAAAATAAACTGGAAACACACTTTAATCTGCTGTTGATTCAAGATAGATATTACCGTGATGTTGAATCATCAAACACACCAAAATTACTCAATCCCATAGTCAAATTCCACTATTGTTTGATTAAAAATTTAGGTCGACTTATTAATTCACAAATTACTACTAGGAATAAAACATACTTGTGTGAACGTTGTTTAAATAATTTTTGGAGTGAGAAGAAATATAAGACTCATATTGAGGATTGTGGGAGAATGAATACATGCAAAATTAAATTCCCTAAAGAGAATCATTTAGAATTCAAAAATTATTCAAATAAAATACCTATGCCATTCGTGATCTATTTCGACTTTGAAGCTCTTTTGCTACCAATTCAGAACTGTTCCCCATCGAATTCCGATTCATATACAAATAAAACGCAACTACATGAAGCATACAGTGTAGGATATTATTTAAAATGTCATTTCGATGATTCCATATCTAAATATGATAGCTATAGAGGACCTGAACCGGCTAAATGGTTAACAGAGCAATTAGATAAAATAAGTGATTTTATCGAAATGAAATTGAAATCTAATATACCCATGAGTTTGAGTGCGGCTAATTTAGTATCTATAATGAATGAAACCAAATGTCATATCTGCGAGAAAAACTTTAATGAAGATGAAATACGTGTTAGAGACCATTGTCATTTCACAGGAACATATAGAGGCTTAGCCCATCAGGGTTGCAATCTAAATTATAAACATAAATTTATTGTACCAGTCTTAGCGCATAATTTGAGTGGGTATGATATGTTTCTATTAATACGAGACTTAGCTAAAGCCAACAAACAGAATATACAAGTACTCCCCATGAACAAAGAGAAATATATAAGTTTCACACGAGGGTCTTTCTCATCCCCTGTAAAATTCCGCTTTATCGATTCATGTAGATTCATGAATGCACCATTAGATCAGTTAGTATCTTTTTTAAATATAGATCATTTGAAAATTTTAAAGCGGGAATTTCATCATTTATCTGATGAACAGTTCAAATTACTGTCTCGTAAAGGGGTTTTCCCATATGAACATTTAGATGGGTGGGGTAGATTAGATGAAATGAATTTACCTCCGATAGAAAAATTCTATAATAAATTGAAGGAAGAATCGATAAGTGAGGAGGACTATAAACATGCACAAAACGTTTGGTATAAATTTAATTGTAGTAATTTGGGTGAGTATTCTGATTTATACTTAAAAACGGACGTTTTGCTGCTAGCCGATGTATTTGAAAATTTCAGGGAAAAATGTATGGAGATATATAATCTCGAACCAGCATACAGCTTCACTTTACCAGGCTTCTCATGGGATTGTATGTTAAAATATACGAAAATTTCCCTCCAAATTCTCAAAGATATCGATATGATTTTATTCATAGAAAGGGGGATACGGGATGGTGTAAGTCAATGTAGTAATAGATTCGCAGCCGCTAATAATAAATATATGGGAGATTATAATCCGCAAGAGGAAAATAGCTACCTCATGTACTTTGATGTGTGTAATTTGTATGGGTGGGCGATGGCTCAATATTTACCTTATGCTAATTTCGAATGGTGTGATGATCTAAATATTGATGTAACAAATATTTCGGATGAAAGTTCTGTTGGATATATTCTCGAGGTTGATTTAGATTATCCCCAACATTTGCATGATACTCATAAAGATTTACCGCTTTGTCCATTACACTCTACACCCCCCAATGCTAAGCAACCAAAATTATTATCCACGCTATATAATAAATCAAAATATATCATCCATTACAGAAATTTGAAGCAATGTTTGGCATTAGGAATGATATTGAAAAAGGTACATAGAGTTCTCAAATTCAGTCAATCACCCTGGTTGAAAGTCTATATAGATTTAAATACACGATTACGTGCTTGTGCGCAGAATAGATTTGAGGAGGCTCTTTACAAACTCATAATCAATGCAATCTTTGGGAAATCGATGGAGAACGTGCGTAAGCATAGGAACGTCAAGCTAGTTAATAAATGGTATGGACCTTTTGGAGCACGATACTATATTTCACAACCGAATTTCAACAGTAGTAAAATTTTTGACGAAAATTTGGTAGCAATCGAGCAAAACAAACTCGAAATCTTATTCAATAAACCAATATATGTTGGAATGGCTATTTTGGATATTTCGAAAACCTGTGTGTTCGATTTCCATTATAATTTTATGATGAGAATTTATAAAGATCCTGAAGTGATAAGATTATGTTACACTGATACGGATAGTTTAATATATCATATAATCACAGATGATGACATCTACGATACGATAATCAAAAAAAATATTTCAAAATTCGACACTAGCGATTATGTGGTGGATAATATTTTTAAAATCCCGCTTGCGAATAAAAAAGTAGTAGGAAAGATGAAAGATGAGAACAGAGGGTTTTTAATGACTCATTTTATCGGTTTACGCTCCAAAATGTATAGTTATAAGGTCCAGGGGAAGGAGCCGGTTAAAAAAGCGAAGGGTATAAGAGATTCTGTATTAAAATATAGTATAACTTTTGAGGACTATGTTAAATGTCTCGAGGAAGAAATCGAAATTTATCGGGTGCAGAAATCAATCCGTTCTTTTGATTTTAACCTTTACACCATTCAACAGAATAAAATCGTACTCAGCTCGTTTGACAATAAACGCTATCTGATGAAAAATCGAACAAATACCCTACCTTATGGGCACTATACACTGTCATAAGTTTAGATTCTATATGTTCATTTTAGATTCTATAAGTTTATTTTCAATTTTAATCTTATATAATGTTTCCCTTTTAATTTAAGATTGTATATATGTTCATATTAATTTTAAGATATAAATGTATCCATTTAAATTTATGAAAAATTAATGAAAATAAATAATTTACTAAAATGTATGTGTTTTAATAAAACAAGATAATTAAGCATCATAATTTATTGTTCTAAATCAAACATAACCTTATTTTTATATAAAAATAACATTTCTCTTAATGTATTAGCTAAAAGACAATCTGGTGAAATATCTATAAAACAATACAATAGTTCAATTCCATCAGCATGATTGCTCATGCTTTTAATCATATTAATAACATTATAATAATATGAAGAAAATCCAAATTGTTCTAGAAAATATAGTCGATGTGATAACACTCCATCGTTGATCCGAATTATCTCTCGAACATTTTCCTCACACAACCAAAAATAGGTATCATGCTTCTTAACTTGAAGTACTTTAACATTATTAGCATAAACGAATTGAGCTATCGAACAATATTCATCAGATTTAACAGGTGTTGATGTGAAATCGATATCTAAGTTCATGAAGTATTCACTTATTTTTGCTTTGAGAATATCGATGAAATCATACCATTCCAGCAGTCCAAAAGTAAGTTTACAATTTTGTGAAAGATGATTTAGAGAGATTGTCGGAGTGAATGTTCGCACAGGACTCAACCCGCATAGGATATTATAACCTCCTTCCAACGGATAAGTTGTATTCATCAATAGAAACTTTTCATCCTTAGCTCTCATTTCAAACTCATTTAAAATTTCATCCAACTCGGAACAGCTATCTTCAGATACACCACTATCTTGAGAGGACATTTTGCTAAAACTGTTGGATCGTTTGATCTAGTCCGATGTGCACCCCCAAATATTCATTCACACATGCGCATTCATCATCGACAGCATATTTCTTTGATATTATCGAAATTTCTGAAGAGGACGTCGAAGCACAAAATTTGTAATGATGGTGGACTTATTCTATAGTTGATGTCGACTTCATCCTCCATCTCAGAAAACATTTGAAACATCTTAAAGGTGTAAGAATTGGGGGTATATCTTCGGATGCCGCGCATGTCCATTATCTCACATCGGTACGGTAGAAGTGCGACTCGATAAAAAAAAAATCAACATCTATATCATGTAGCACTCTGAAACAATCAAGTATATACGATCCTGGTTTCGGAACGATACCCGAAATTTGATGCAATATGATTTTTCCCATTCTTCTATGTTTATATTTGAACTGACCTTCTATATTCATATCGATTATCTTCCAATCTTCTGGAGGTGGATCGAAATCTCCTCCGAAATAGAATACATCAGCATACGCCCAATCGGTCGAGGCCCCCACAAGGAAAGTTATGAATTCCCCAGCGATTATCCAATTTTTGGATGGTAATTGTAATCCTTCGAGAATTTCCATCAAATTCAGAGGACATGCGCTTATTACGAATTTCTTTGCATCGTACACGGTGGTAAGCACACTTTGAATAAAAATGTTGTATAATTGAGACATTTTCAAAACTGATTGATTGTTCGACTCAGACTTGGTTAGACCCTCAAATATTTTATTGAGACATGCGCAGATTATACAACATTAGAATTTTCAATCCAACTTTTCTCTTTTATACCATACCATTTCACATACATTTTATCCCCCTTTTTTCGGAGCACCTTCTCTATCAAATAGACATCTGGCTGTTTGGTTTTCTGCAATTCTTCTTCATAGAAACAACCGCTGATTGGGGAGCTGTTCATATCTTCCAACAGATAAGTGACCGGGTTGGTAATTCTCACAGCAGTAATTTTAAATGATTCAGCACTCCAATTAGGGGTATACCCCTTCTCAAAAATATGTTTAGCCTTACTTATTCGCACAACATCCCCAACGTTGTATTTGTGAGGCAGAGCCAACTTGATGTGAGAGTAGGATTGCTTCAATATCAGACTCTCATTCTGTTTCGAAACTTTAAACGGAGCCATTTTTATAGTTCTATGTTTACGTTTATTATATTTTTCAGTGACTTCTTTGAGTATATCCAACCATTTGTATTTTCCACTCAGACTGAATTGTTTGTAGATCGCTTCTTTCAACGTTCGAATGACACGTTCGGCAATAGCAGCTTTCTTCATAGAATACGTATTATAATGATTGATTCTATGTTTCTTCATTAACTCATCGAAGTGTTTATTGAAGAATTCCTTACCCTGATCGCTTTGTAGATTCCTAGGTTTACGATGCCCTTCCAGCAATATAGAACTGACAGCTTTCCGAACCTCTCCGGCCGATTTCGTTTTCAACGGACGAGTCCACAGAAATTTTGAGAAACAATCGATCACAACCAGAATAAATTTGAATCCGCGGTTTTCACGCGCATAATTACCCATTTCAGCAAGATCCATTTGCCACAAGTCATCCAGCCCTTTTATGATTGTTCTGCGACGTTTAAAATTCTTTCGAACAGGCTTATGAAGCTCATCAACCACCTGCGCTTTACCCTTCATCATTTTTTGGATCGATCGTCGACGACGTCGGCTGAGCTAATAACTTTTGTGGTGGTGGGGAGGTGGTAGTAGCTCTTTTATAAGGATGATAGCTTCCCTTTTTTGCTTGCGAGACCATCGTCAAACTGATCGTATCAATTGCTTGTTCTATTTGTGATAGTTTGCTTTCGATGGTCTGTATACGTGTGGTTATGGTCTGATCATCAGTACTACGCGTTTTATAGTCTAATTCTATAGTTATCAGTTTACTATTGATGTTCTGTATACTTCGAATTGTTTTCTTGATCATTACTAACGAGTGTTTTATAGTCTTCACGTGTTTTCTTCAATAATTTTTCAAGATTTGCCTCATTTGCTTTATTAGTTTTGAATGATGCTATCATACCATCTACAAGTTTTTCAATTCTAATTCTATTTTGCGTTGTAGAAGCAATCAGAGAGTCTGTGAATTTTCTATTTTCGATGTGAAGGTAACCCCCCTCATTATGTATACTCTGTTTTATAGCTGTAGAGTTAACATCACTTTGGTTTTTGTATGACTGTATTTCGGTATAAAGGATCTTCAAATCTTCGCGAAGTGCATCTATTAATCGTGTTAAACTTGGAATTGAGGAATTCATGATGTTATTAACGTTTATATGAATGGATGCATACTTTACAAGAACTTCGTTTAAATTCGCATTCACTCTAGTGATAGCGTTATCTACATATGCTTTGTTCGTAACATCATTATCAGAGACAGGTATTTTCACGTTGCAAATTTTCAAATTTTCCATATCTACATCACCATCAGGAGTATGTTTCAGAATGTTCATAAACATCGATCTACGCCAAAAAGCATCGATAGAACCAATACCATCTGATCGCCTCCCAAACTTATCAAGACTCATTATGTAAATGATTAAAAATGGAAATAACCATTACTAATATATGATATCTGCTTCTCTAAGTTCATTTATTATTGCAACAATCTCATTATCATGTGATGTATTCCCAGCTTGTTGTGATGCTATCAAAAGTTTCAACCGCTCCACGAGCTCGTTAGGATTATCCCAAAAGATATACTCTATAGGATCATCGTTATACTTCAAATGCATCCCTTTACCAGAGGTGGAACCACCACCGCCACTTGTAACCAAAGGTTTGATGATATTTCTATACTTCGGTCTCGTACTACCTTTTAGATATCCGCTAATATTTTTATGTGCACTAGTTAATACCAAAATTTCTTTGTAGGCAGCTTTATCTTTATTTGTATAGTTAGTAGGTGCATCGTAAAATATGAGTTCATATAATCCAGGTGTCCCCTTCGTGATATACCCCTCTGTTTTGATATTTTCACCGAATTCTATTTCCTTATGACCTAGTCTCCACCCAGCAGAGCTAGCATCAAAAACAGGCCCATATAATTTATCGATTTTTTCACTCTCACCCCAATGATCTGCGATATATTTCCGAGCAACTTGTGGATAATGAGAAATCGATGGCTCCTCAAACACATCCTCCTCATCGAACGTTCCATCAGCTGATTCTTCTTTCACTTCCTCCTCCACCTCCTCCTTTTTAACATGTACAGGACTCGATTTTTTTGAAGATTTCACAATTTCCTTCAGAGGTTCGGCTATAGGTTTAAATAGTTGTTCTATCGATTCATCTTCTTCAGATTTACCCAGTTTCAAGGCTAGATATTTTTTTCTAATAGACTTACTCAATTCCGCGATTTTTCGTTCACGTGTTAACTGCGCCACGTCCATTTTGTATATGTAATTCATTCACATATTTTATGTTTTTATATAAATATCAAAGCCTTTGCGATATCTACCGTTATTTAAATCAAAATCTTTCGCGATTACCAAAGTACCGAAATTCTTTGACCAACACATGCAACACATCTTTTTGAATTGATTGAAATCGATATCGGGAGATACGTGTTCATCGAAAACATGCTTTAGATTTATTTCATCCTGTTTAAATAAAACAATCAGATTACAATTATCGCGAATCAATTGTTTAGGTATTTTCGAGTACGTTTGACATAAATACGCTGCATCTATATTCTTATGTCTACACATCGAAAAATATTCGCGAATTTTCTGTTGCCCCTCGCAAGCTATGTCATCAAAGAGAAAGATAGAATCAGGTTTAGCCTTGTTTGGACTTATAATTTCTTCATTATCTTTATAAGGGAAATAACCAACTCCTTTAACTTGATCTAAAACTTCCTGCAATAGTTTATACTTGGGTTGATATAATGATTTTGAGTATATGTAAACATTTCTAAACTTCGCACCATTCGGATTGAATAATAGCGATAACATCACGTTCGTCTTACCACACCCACTCGGACCACAAATTATGGCGCGAAAAGAGTCTGGTAACAATTTACCATGTTTACCAACACCATTAGACTTAACTTTCAAATCTAAATTCTCGATTGGTAGTGTCTGCTCTTGTTGAACAGTCTCCATGTTGTGAGATAGTTTAAACCGATGGGAGTTTATAAATAGAAACTTTATAAGATCATGAGCTCAGTATCAATGTTGATCTATCAAGGTGAAGGTTTGTTGAACACTGCCATAAACAACCTCCCTTTCGAAGTACATATTCCATCATATCAATTTTGCGGACCCGGTACTAAGCTTGAGAAACGACTTGTACGTGGAGACAAAGGTATCAATCTGTTGGATTCAGCCTGCCGTCAACACGATATAGCTTACTCGCAACATAAATCTCTAGAGGAGCGTCATAGGGCCGATAAAATATTAGAGGACGCTGCCTGGGAACGTGTCAAATCTAAAGACGCGAAAGCAGGTGAAAGACTCGCTAGTCTATTAGTTACCGGTGGGATGAAGGTTAAACGTAAACTAGGAATGGGCCATAAAAAACGTCGTGCGTGATGTTGTTTTCGAAAAGATATTGTAGGGAGTATTTCTAAGTCAATGGAACCATCTTCCTCATTGAGAAAGTCCGCTATGAACGCATTGGAGGCTGCACGGATAGCAATCAAGCGTGCTGGAGGTAGGAAACGCATCAGGGTACCTCGCATTATACCGCTACCAAAGTCCGGTGGATTCCTACCGCTATTACAACCAATTTTGGGGGCGTTAGGAGCCCTTGGTTCAGTCGCTGGAGGTGCGAGTGCGATCGCTAATACAGTAGTCAATGCTAAAAACGCTAAAAAGAAACTTGAAGAAGACCAGCGTCATCATAAAGCTATGGAATCGTTGGGAAAAGGTTTATACTTGAGGAAAAACGTGAAAGGTGGATTTGGGTTGTATTTGAAGAAGCAGCAAAAAAACTCGCTATAAAGCTACCTGATAGACCGTTGTATGATATAGATTTGATGCGTTTCGCTAAAAAAATGAGGATTCGACATTTTCGAGGGGTTTTTATGCGAGACACATTACCTAGAAAACCATGGCATAGAGAATGTATCATTCTCAATTTGGATTCAATCAAAAACAACGGCACTCATTGGGTGGCATTTAGGAAAATAAATAACGATGTAGAATACTTTGACTCTTTTGGAAATTTGAAACCACCAAAGGAACTAGTTAGATATCTGGGTGGTGGGGTTAGAATTTTCTATAATAACGATTCTTATCAAAAGTATGATCAGGTGATTTGTGGACATTTATGTTTGAAATTTCTCAGTTCTACGTAAACATCAGAAGCTGACAGTCATGGTGGATCACTATAATGAAGCATTTGTTCCAAAGATAATGGAACAACTTTCTGTTGATATTCCGAGGGCCGGAATGCAGTCAATCATCAGATACGTATATAATAATCTGATAAAGGCAATGGAAAAACCTCCAAGCGAGCTGACCAGAAGAGACTTATTATTTCTCCCGATAGAGTATGTGTTGAAGCATGTTAGTACATTTGGTCTCAGATGGGGTGAGGTGCCCGAATACCTGAAGGAACGTCTATATCCTTTTATGCCTTGTGAGAAACATGACAATCAACCTGGGCAAATAACACATTGCGATGGTCCACCACCACCTAGGAATCAATGTCCACACTGTTTATACGAGAAAATTGAGGATATTTTGAAGTGTGGAGGAATATGTGATAGTGATAAGCATGATCTAATTGTTAAAGTGTGTGAAGCAGACCCTTATTTCATGAAGTCATATTTTTATACTTCTCTAATGTCACGCTATAAAATGAAGTTGCATGAATAAATTTTCATCAGTATCATGTCGCAATTATTCACGTTAACAAGTACCAATCACATTTTTTCCTTCACTCCCCAGAATTCGATAGAGTTGAAGCCTGATAGACGATACTATTTAGCACTGTTGGGATTTACTTCATACAACTCTATACCGAATATTGAGAATGAGAAATTCTATTATTACGTGAATAAAACTTTGGAAGCAATCGAAATACCTTCAGGTAACTACGAAATAGCCGATATCGAAGAATTAATTAGGAAAAAATTGAAAGTGAAAGAAAATATTTTCTCCCTAAAACCTAATAACAACACTTTGAAGTGTGAAATATTTCATAAAAATCATACTATATCATTCGAAAAGAATGATAGTCTAGCAAAAATATTAGGATTTTCCCATAAAGTATTGGAAAAAGGTGTGGTGCACGTGTCCGATTTACCTGTTAACATTATAAAAGTTACTAACATCCGCTTCGAGTCGAACATTACCGTAGGAGCCTTCTACCGAGACAGACCTGCGCATACGATCTACGATTTCCCCATCACTGACGACCCAGGCTATAGAATTGTGGAGCGACCAAAAAATCCTCTATATTTACCAGTTTCTGATATCGGGGAGATTACCAACATCACCGTACTCGCTTTGGATCAACATTCGAAACCAGTGAATTTTCGTGGTGAAGAAAGTATTCTACATTTACATTTACAAGAAGTCTGAAAAAATGGGTTTGGTTGTTGTTAATAACAATAAAAGAACCTCCCCCGATCAATATTCATCAGTCTTCAACAAAACACCTAAGCTGCGAGAGCTGCTTACTAAAGCGAACCGTTCAGTTCTACAATCCTTAGGTTTTCGTCTTAAATAAGAAAATATGTCTAAACGAAAGTATGTACGCAACGATGGTGATGCGAGCAACAGCATTATCGCACCAATTTTCGATTTATACCAACAACCGAAATTCGATGAGTCGATTCGTAAAGCTGAATATAGATCGATTACACCTTTCGTTAAAGCCTTCAATAACAGCGATATCATAGAATTTGGAATAAATCAAGTGGATGCGTTCTTTTCCATGAAGGATACTCTGTTATCCGTTAAAGGTAAAATAGAAATAACTGGAGCTGGGAATGTTGTATTGGTGCCTAATTATGGAGCCTTCCTTTTCGACTCATGCTCATATAGTGAGAGTGGTCGGGATATCGAAACTGTTCGAGATCCTGGTATAGTCAGCGCCGTCCGAGCATTTACTTGCTATACACCAACAGATTCTACGCATATGTCTATTGCTGGTTGGACTTTCCCAGAAGAAAGCGTAGTCTTGGATGAGACTAAGTCATTCAGCTTACTGATTCCGCTGAAGCATATATTCAACATTTTTAACGATTACTCATTGATTTCATTCGGACGGCAGACTATTCGATTAGTACGTGCTCGAAACGATAACGATTGTATCATCACAGAAAACGCTGTTACCACAGTTAAATTTTCGATCGATAGTATGGAATTGAGGGTAAAATATATCTACCCCAACGATATAATTAGAGAGAAGCTATTGCGAGCGATCAAGAGTGATTCACCAATCCTCATCCCGTTCAGGAAATGGGAATGTCATGAACTTCCTGCCATAACAACTAATGCTAAAAGGGAAATTTGGGCTGTTAAGACAAGTGCAGCAGTCGAGAAACCTCGTTACGTCATTGTATTCTTCCAAACAGATAAACGAAACAATGTAAATGCTAATCCTACAATATTCGATCATATGGATATTTCAAGTATTCGCTTATCTCTGAACGGTGAATATTATCCTAACGAGCGAATGAACTTGGACTATGCTAAAAACGATTACGTTCTCGCCCACCACAACTATACCGAATTCTATTCAAGCTATACGAATTCTACATCAAAACATCCTATATTGAGTTACGTTAATTTCAAAAAACGCGCGCTCTACGTAATAGATTGCTCAAAACAGGAAGAAGCGTTGAAATCTGCAACTGTTGATGTACGGTTAGAAATCGAAGCAGATAAGGGATTTCCCGCCAATACGAAAGCATATTGTATTATCATTCATGATTGTTTGATGGAGTACACACCCCTCACCGAAATTGTGAAGAGTCTCATTTAAGTATCAAACATCATGAGAGTAGCATTGGTTGATATTCAGGGGTTCATCATCGATGATGTCTTCCACCCTAAAGAAATGTCTATACAGATAGGATTCAAACGTCATTATACATTGTTCAAACCAGCCGTACCATATTCATCGCTAAATGCAAAGGAGCGAAAATCAGTATGGTATTTAGAAAAATTTTACCATGGACTAGAATATGCATCGGGAAATGTGGAATATGATGAAATAAATAATATTCTTAAATCGATTCTTCTGTGTGCAGTCGACTATATTTATGTTCGAGGCTTGCAAAAGGCTGAATTTTTGAGAAGAAAGTGTGAAGAATTGGATATTTTCCCACACATCGTAGATGTTTGTAGTTTTGATAAAACTCAATGTGAAACCGGGAAGTTTGAACAAACAAACAAGTTGAGCTGTCTGAATCATCGCAATGATGGTGGTAAATATATGTGCACAGTTCAACATGTTGACAATTTACAACGGTGGTTTCTTGATGTAATACTACCTATATGAATATGTATCTTTCAGAATAAATATTATTATTATTATTATTCATGTTTTATTTCTCATCCAATCATCGTAGGTCTTATTCAATGACGTCATCAGCGTTCGTAAACTATGATGGTCAGATGTTTAATTTAGTAAAACACCACTTACTTATCAATATCATCATTTATTAATATGTTTCTTTACATTTTTAATAAGGATTTTAAGTAGTAAAACTGATAAGGCGCTAAGATTAAAACACTGCATTGCATATATTTCATTTTCTTTCTGCGGTGTCACTCTAGTTTGATGATTAATCGATGCTGTTGGTTTTCCTTCAGTTTGCCAATTATTAGTATCACCTTCAGTGCCATCGTGGAATAATAACTTCAGTTTATAGTTAAACATAGACATCGTTTTAGGAATATTATATGTAAAAACCTCTAGTTGATTCTCATTAATCATTTGGTGATTCATCGGTTGCCATTCCGTTCGGTTACATTCATTTTTGAGATCAGTGCTAGGGCATATATAGATATGTTCCACTCGGTGTGGGACGTTTGTGTATAAGATCCCGTTCAAAATTGAGGTTAGGATTATGAAATTTGCCTTCAATACAGCCATCTCCAACACTTAAATTACCTAGTTGTCTTATAACTATATTTTTGTTCTCATGAAATTCTATGTCCCTACTCAGTGCTCTCACTTTTACACAGAATTCATCCAGTTTACATGTGTATTCTTCCAAAGACATATCGATACTGATATTATTCTATAATGTACGGAACATTTTGCTTCGTAAGAAAATCATATAATTTCCAGCTATTCGCACTACAACACATAGGATTCTTACTATGAGAGTGATGAAGACAGATAAATTCACAATTCCCTCGCTCAAATTTCGGACATTTATCTTTTAAATTTTCCACTTTCACTCGATGTAACCCCCATTTTTTGAAGCTCTTTACAAGGAATTTAGCTTTCCCCTCTCCACTAACATATACGACACCGTCTGGATCAATATTTTCCTTCAGAATTTCCTCCATTTGATTATATTCTTGATATCCTGAGTTGTATGGGATACCATGATATCTTTCACAACCTAATATTTTCTTCATCTGACTTTCGGAAAGTTGATTCAACGGAACAGGTGGCTTGAATAGAAAATATTTCTCCAACTTTTTCTTACAATCCAAGAAAGAGAGTTCCTTTACTATATATGAGTATGAAGAACAGTGGAAGCTCTGAATATCGACCACAATAGTCTTCATCTCGAACTAGAATGATTTAGAAATTTTGTAACACCGGCTTACAATCTCAAAAACGTTGAAAACGAACGTTTTGATCGTTTGAATAGCTTTGTAACCGTTTTAACCGTTTTTCTAATCGTTTCAACCGTTTTTCGATCGTTTCAATCGTTTTCAGACAATCACGTGACAGACGTAACTCCTACAAACAGTCTGTATCTTAAACATGAACCTTATAGGTTACATACGTCATAAACCGATTGACAAATTCATATATAACGTTGCGGAGATGGTATGAACAGACATTACATAGATCCATCATAGCAATTCCATCAACGATAGTTCACAGATCTATGATGAGACTCCATACACCAGTCATGACAGTTCATACACCCGCCATGACAAAGCACCTTTTAGAAACAGCCTGTATATACTTACCATATATTCTATAACCTCTACACTCTATGATTTTGACTTAGATTAGTTCTATAACCTATGGCTCTATGGTTGTGACTTAGGTTAGTTCTATCTACACACCATCTATTATATTCTATAACTTCCACATTCTATGGTTTTTACTTAGGTCAGCTCTATAACCTATAGTTCTATGGTTTCTATGATTCTGACTTAGGTTAGCTCTATAACCGATACCTCTATGGTTTCTATGACTTCGGTTAGCTCTATAGCTATGGTCTGGGGGTCAGCTGCACATACACCGGATGCAACCCAGACAACTTCCGTTCCAAAACTCGTGGACTACATCTACTAAGCTCGGAATTTTTTCCAAGCAGACCATTCAACTTAATTTTTTTTGCAAATCGTTTTTGGACGGAGACTGAACGATATTGAACCTTGAGATCTAGTCGCTCGACCATTTTTCACCTGTTAAGCCGGAAATTCGCCAATTTTCATGGGAAAATTTATTGTAAAATTTGTAAAATTGGTAAGTATTGCGAAAATTGGCTGAAAAACTCTACTCGTGGGTTTTCGGGGTCACTGATCACGATTCCGAAGTTAGACTTCATCACGGTAGCTAGAAATTGGCCAACTTTATGTCCCAAAAATGGTCAAATTTAATAATTTCGCAGTTTCTGTTGAAATTGACTGAAACATTTCACTCGGGAGTTTTCGAGGTCGCTGATCACAATTCCGAAGTTTGATTTACCATTTTCCACCACGGTAGCTAGAAATTGGCCAATTTTATGTCAGAAAAATGGATAAATTAGATAATTTCGTAATTTTTGTTGAAAATGGCTAGAAAATTTCACTCGGAAGTCATTAGATATTGGATATGAAACAAATGATTTACAGTCACGGATAAATTCCCTTACTTCTGATAGCAGTGCCAATTTCAACAAAAATTACGAAATTATCAAATTTATCCATTTTTCTGACATAAAATTGGCCAATTTCTAGCTACCGCGGTGGAAAATGGTACATCTAACTTCGGAATCGTGATCAGCGACCTCGAAAACCCCCCGAGTGAAATGTTTTAGTCAATTTCAACAAAAACTGCGAAATTATCAAATTTGACCATTTTTCGGACATAAAGTTGGCCAATTTCTAGCTATCGGGTGGAAAATGGTAAATCTAACTTCGGAATCGTGATCAGCTACCTCGGAAACCCCCGAGTGAAATGTTTTAGTCATTTTCAACAAAAATTACGGAATTATTGAATTTGCCTATTTTTCAGACATAGTATTGGCCAATTCCTAGATACAGCGATCGAAAATGGTAAATCTAACTCCGGAATCGTGATCAGCGGCCCCGGAAACCCAAGAGTGGAGTTTTGTAGCCAACTTTGGCAATACTTATCAATTTTACAAATTTTACAATAAATTTCCCCATGAAAATTGGCCAATTTCCGGCTTAACAGGTAGAAAATGGTTGAGCGACTAGATCTTAAAGTTCAATATCGTTCAGTATCCGTCCAGGAACGATTTGCAAAAAAAATTAAGTTGATTGGTCTGTTTGGAAAAGATTCCGAGCTTTCATATTTTTAACGTCTAATTTGACCCGACTAAGAGTAGAAATTGAAATTAACTAATATACACAGCTTTACAAATGTCATTAGGTTCAAAACAAAATTTATCAACAGTAAAACCGATCTTCTCGTAGAATCTACACATTTGGAATATTGGGGAATAATGAAATGTTTGTTTTACAGAGCGGTAGATAAAATATTTGTGTGGAAGGGTTATGAGCTGATGAATCATGTAAATTCAGTCCTGATAAAATCACAGGACAGTCATAAAGGTTATGATTAACCTTATACAGGAATGAAATACCATGAATTTCCCTACGTTTATATAACTCTAGACAAGAGATTCTATCAAATAGAGCCTGGTGGTAACATCCAATGGATGGATAATCATCATCAGCTTTGAAGGCTAAATATCTTAAGAAACATCGATTCACGCCCCGTTTTTTTGATTATGTAAGTTTTATAATTTGGGTTCCACACAACTGAAGCATATTCAAGATTGGAACGCACAAATGAATTGTATGATATTGTTATTGAATCACTATTGTTAGATAGGCGGCATTCCGTATGAGAAAGCCCAGCATTCTGTAGACGCTAGAAACAATTGATTCGATATGAGATGCAAATGACAATTTCACGTCAAACAAAACTCCCAAGCCTTGTAAATAATAGACGACATATGAATGATAGTGGAGCTGCGAATATATTGATGCAATCTTTTACGAAGAAAGCAGGAATTTGATCTTGACCCTTTGTGTGACTAGCTTTAAGTCTTTTGATAACTTGAATCACTTCGGAGGAACCAACAATTGAAAGAATCAGAAGACTATTATTCGAGGTATTGAATGTATCCGAAGGTTTATTATTAGTTGAATTAGAGTCAATATAGACTCAAGGGAAGTACTTTGCAAAAACATTCAACAATGTCATGAGGACTAGACTAGCTAATATTATCAAATTGAATGTGTTCAGGAATAGAACTGCTTTCATTTTTGGTATGAAAAAATGACCAAAAACATTTGGAATTACATTTAATGTTCTTTTCTATTTTTGATATGTTGAACTAAATAAACAGGCAAACGGTTTTGATTGCCGATCTTAGAGTCTTAAATGCATTATAATCATTCAGTTTAGCATCTTTCCTTATTTACGCACTCATTTGCTCTCACATGAATTGGATTTGATAATTGATATACCAGACTCACTAAATCACGAAATTTCTTTAATTTATCTTTATAGACAGGACACTCACTGTACCAAACAGTATGATCAATAGATATATCTTGCATACAGTAGAATTACTCTTCAATTGTTTACAGTTGGTGCATTGACTAAAGTTAGATATGCAATCCTTCAGATTGTAATTACCGAAATATTTCTGACATGTCTTGGAATTTTTACAGAAACTAGAGCCTTGACCAAAACCACTCCAGTTATAGCAACGTAGAACATCAGTAGCATCAAAGATGGAGCAACTATCATAGCCTATGTAGATACGCTTGTATTCTTGAGATATTAAGAATTAATAAGATATAGGGTTTATTGGAGGAGTGTTTGAAAAAATTTCAAATTCTTCTTTGTGGTCTGGAATTTTATTCTTTTGTTATCGGAGCTGGCATTCAGTAGTAGAGAATTTTACCTCAATATGTAATCCAATAAATCAGCTTCATTATGTTTCTTAGTTATACCAACCAATCTTATACGAGGGTGAGGGCTGACAGGTACAATATTCTGAAGAATTTCTGATTTAGTAATATTATTCTTTTGGTCCGTATTTTCCGGTTCAATCATGATATCACAATTACTGGATACAGGCTGAGCATACGTACTGGTGGTGGGTGCATTGTTACAAGCTATTTAAGCGACGTTAGACTTGCAAGATATTATGTTACAACATCACTTTTTATAATAATGAATTCATTATTGATGCATGAGAGTACGTCCTGTACAATATAACTTACAATTATGCTATTTCTCAAAAATTTTGTAATACATCGCTACAACATAAGCCTACACATCTTCCTTTCAAATGAAACGCTAATCCATTTCGGTATCATAACTGTGGTGAAGAATATCGCCGGTCGAGCGCTGCGCTTCCTACATGAACCTACTGCGTCACTCAATCGCGTCTTTTGACTTTGAACGAAAACTGCTAAATTGATTCAAATATACTAGCATGAACATTTCAAGTGTTAAAAGGTAGAAAAACGAGAATGGTTGAAACAGCATAACATCAAATTTGAATAAGTAAGTACCATTTTTCTTCTGTTGCTATTTATGTGTGCTTGCATGTTTCCTAGAAATAATCGTTGAATTAACTGCCAAATGGAGATACAGATTTGAGATTGCCTCCTTATTATTTTATCTTCAGTGCAATAGAAATCGTATCGAAAATTTTAAAGAAGTTCTATTAATCACTGCCTAAATTAGTGAAAGGAAGTAGTGTAAGAAACATCTAATGTTGTCAATTCGAATAAACTTTCATAAAAGTACGATTTGACGACTTACAAAGTGTTGTGCTGATGCGGACTACAGGTAGTATATATATCACAATCATACATTCCACAGAAGTGTCAGAAAAGGCAAAATATTGGAAGGAAGTAACAATGATAGTAATGTAAGATAATCGATTCGTAAATAACAATTAAAGTCTTGGTTTCACCTCTTGTGGAACACATTATGTCATCAATTCGAATAAGCTTGAGATGAAATGAAATATAGGATTTAATTTGACGTCTTTAAACAGTTTTATTTATTTCTATCATTTGCAATATATTTCCGATTCCTACGTGAACTATAGATCTCAGTTAATTATCAATTGTTTCTCAAACCAATAAATGTTATTGATTCTTAATGGATTGTTCCCAGGAAGATCTAACGCATCACATTGAAATTTGATAATTGAAATCCAAATATTAAATATTAAAAACACGTGTGGCGTATGCCCAGTTTGTGCTACTAACTGGATTCAACATTTGATGGAATACAGTTAATATATTCCCAAATATTCAATTTCATTGAAACTATCATCCCACAATATGGCAATGGGGAAATTGTAACATCCAATTCTGAATCAAAATTAAAATTTTCCAATGGGTTCAGCTATGTAGCAAAAATAACCAGTGCAACAAGATGATACACCCCCTTTTCTCCTTTATTTTCGCTTCCAGTTCCGCCGGAAGTGACACCAACTTCAGATTTTCAAATGCAACATCCTGTATATCAATGCATTTTTGATTTCTGCATAATTTCCCAGATCCAACGATTCTAAATGAGTGACATTTCAAACGTCAAATATTCTTGTTATAATTTTTAGTTATACATTTAAGTGTACCTGTCAAAAATAATAAATTACGTGATTTATGAGCAAATAAAGTTCATCAAAATGAATTTTGAGGCAAAACTCATTTTTTCCATATAAAACGATATTGGTACCGTGATACCCTTAATCAATAAGGAATTTATTCGTATATCGTATTGAAATGTGCGATGAATACTAACAAAATTACGCCTAAAAGAAAATAAGAAAATTTAATTTTGTGCTAATCACCATGTTATACATAAGGCGGCTTTGGAATACAAAAAATTAGAACACAAAATGTCACAACAAATGCTGTCCATTAACGTCAATGCTCTTCTGAACTGGCATAGTTGTTTTTTGAAGAACGTTCGCCAATTCTTGGGGCGTTCCCCATGACAAGATTAAAATGTCCATTTTTCCATTTCTTGTATAAATTTGGGGCATTTTCAACATGAAAGAATTTCAAACAATTTTCAAAAACACAATAAAAACACCGGTAAAATATTCCATTGTTTTCAATGCCACCTTATTTAGTTACTACTTTCGATTTAATTAGAACAAAATTGTATTTTAATGTTTCCTTTCAGCTGTGATTTTATTTGTATTTATCGCAAATTTGATAACGTCACATGAATGAATTCCTTATTGATGGTATTGATTAATCGTACCATGGTAACAATATGATTACATTTGAAAAAATTGAGTTTTCCTCCACAAACCATTTTGATGAACTTTATTCGCTCATAAATCACGTAATTTAGTATTTTTGACGAGATTCCGATTTTTCCAGCACTATACGGCCATTCAGAATGAAGCGGAACCATCATGACACACATAAATCGAAAACTAAAACTCACATCATGAAAAATTTGACGTTTGAAATGTCACTTACTTGGTATCCGATTCTGCAAATTATGCAGAATTCGGAAATGCAATTATATACAGAATATTCTATTTGAAAATCGAAAATTAGTGTCATTCCCGAAACCGGAATTGAGAGAAAATCACTTGTATATCATAAAAATTCTGCTTATCATGTGTATAGGATATCTCAAATTGAAAACAATTTTCTTCTGTACTGAAGGACGATAGGGGATGTACCATAATCCTGTCAAACCCAGTATATTGCGATCTACATGGAATCGTGTATGAACGTGATCACATCCAAATCTTCGTTTTATTTTTCTCGTTGCTAACGTGCTTCCCTGACAGCGAGAAACAACATCAACATTGACTGAGTTATGTTTTTTTACGACCTGACCACCAGCATGCTGACTTCATTTTTTGCTTAGAGCGTATGATTCACATAGAGTAGGAACAAAATTTACATATTGACTCATATGATTTACTGTCATGCCTATAAATAACTAGTCTTCACCCTGGTTCCCAATGAGATCATCCTGAATTGAAACAAAAATAAATTGTGTACATTCTTCCTATCTTTAATAGAGATATTTGGAAAATAAAATAATATGTATGGTTTTGGCGTTCACGTAGTATGATATTATTTGAAATTTTCTGAAGAATAGAACTCAAATTTACACAAAAACCTGTAACATTTAATTTTAAATAATTAATGTTGAACAATTGTTCTCACCACACTCAATGCTTGTAGTTAGCTACTAAAGCTAACTGTAGAATTATGTCCGTATATCAATCTGAATGTAGTACAAATTTAGTGATGAGGATTGATGGTTTGAGCGGCTGTTTATTCAGAAAACTGTTGACAAGTGGTGAATTATAGATATCGCTTTGGTCATGTGATATATTTCCATTGTTTTTGAATGTTTTGGAATTTCTATTGATTCTAGAATATCGAGCTCACGTCATTTTTCCTGAATATGTAAATTTTATCTCGATATTATCTATACTTGGAGAGAATCACATAAACTCAATATTCTAAAATCAATAAAAATTTCAAAATATTCGAAAACAAAAGATAACAGAATATTAATTGACCTCTCAGCTACCACGTAACCATCATCATAGTAAACTGATAAGAACAATTTTGGAGAAATTTCAGTAGAAAAAGAAATTGATAACTATTTGTTAATCGCTCAGATTGGCACATATTTAACAAAGCTAAGATACAAATTCCGAAAACTCCCTGTGATTGAAGATGGTGGAGCCAGCAACAAAAAGGTGTGTCGGCAAACCGATGAAAATCAATCAGGGAATCCTGATTGAAGCATCCATTCATCAATTTCCATGACAATTGCCCTGAAATATTTCAGGACTCGCTAAGTATTTTAGAAGTAAGAGTACTCCATTTGAACCCTAAGGCGATCATTGCCAGAGGCTTACGAATAAGCGATAATCGTTAACTGGTTCTCGTTTAAATATGAAACTTGCAATATTCATGACTTCATGGAATATTTCGGAACAATGAAACAAATTCGAAAGTATTTGAAACATTATAAGAAATAGCAGAGTTTTCAGTCCTCAAGTTCACACTCACAATTTTTCTCGTTATGAAGAAATAACGTTTAATTGGATCTTGAACTTATGAAATGATTACGTGGTCCAGTTATCAACGTTGCAATATTATAAGCACCCGAAACTTGAAGACTGGAAACAAAGGTGAACGTGTTATGCGAACATCTGTTTCAAAGTATCATAACAGAAACAAAGAATTATCAGGTAATTCTGAACTACCGAAATAGTTTTGATAGAGTCTGGAAATGTGTTATTAAATAATTACTTCTATTTATCGATAACATCATAAACTCATTTCTGCATAAATATAATACATCAGAGATATGTTTTGTGCATAGTTAATCATTGATAATTTTTCCACCATTGAGATCAGATATTCCATTTATGTTTTCGATCTTACATCCACCTCGTTCCTGTGGGTGGCATGTTAGTTTCAATTCACCACATTTGAACGTGACCTCAAAATCATTCACAGATTGTCTCTATCATTTTTCGTCTTGTCGATGCCAGCTAGGATTCAGGAATGGAAAAAAATCTTCTGGTAAACGACGTTCTACCGCAAGAAGAGTGAGGATGAAATTCCTTCGACGTAATCGCATGGTTCCCTCAGAACCATGACATTTTTGTTGAGAATGTTTTTCCGTCTGTGTGACATTTGTTAAGGCGTCAAACGAGGAAATTCAATAAAATTAATAGTCAATTATATCCAATTCCTTGGCCTATGGCCCTATAGTTGAATACTGTAGTATAATAATATAATACTAATAATATATATTTGCAAGTATAAGTATTACAATTCGAAACAATATACATACGAAATAGTAGATATAGAACGTAAACACGTAAATGTATTAGGTACATTTGTATGTGTTTATTTATTCAAAGAATTAATATAAATAATATGAAAATAATACTTTCTGAATATAACAGATATTTACACATAATGAGTTATTTAACAATGTATTAAAAATGGTGATTTTATGGAATGTAAATATAAGTTTCGAGATAATTCATAGTTATTCTCAGTGCTATAATAAGTATATAAGTTTAGTCATAATAATTCCGGGTGATTACAAAAAACAAAAAAGAAAATCAAAAACAAAAACAATCCATAGAATCAGAGAAATGTATGATTTTTTTCCTTATTATTATGGTAGTCACCTTATATATTTTTTATATCAATTTGGGAATATATGTGATTTTTCGGAGTACTTAGTATGTGAGTTTTGCATAGTTTTTTGAATATAGGGAGAGAGTTAGCTTGTTTTATATAGTCAGGTATCTTGTTGAAGATTTTTGGTCCCAAATAGTAATGGCTACGTTGACAAATTGTCTTTCTCATGATTGGAACAGGTAAGCCATTTGAATTCCTTATATTATAACTGTTTCCTTTTATCTATTTCCAGTGTATATATGAGTTGCCAAAATGAGGTAGTATAATTGTCTGCAGTCCATAATACCAGTTGAAGGGAATAGTTTTTCCGACGGGAACGTGTTTTTTTCATTAGGTACATATTATTCTAATAATATGTTTTTGTAAAATATTCAGTTGTTTCATATATTCCACCCCAATGCCAATTAAGGCATTATAGAGAATCATCAAATGTTCTATGTTCAGTATTGGTTTAAAATATTTAAAGTTATATACGAAACATTTGACTTTTCTTAATACGACCTCAATTTGTATTGTCCATTTTAAATGTTGGTCTATAAAAATAATCATGTACTTTACACATGTAGTAGATTTAATTAATAAGGGTCTAGTACAGGTTATTTCCAATCTTTAAAAACAAAGTCATTCTTAGTAAATTGAAATTTCATGTAAAATTAAAATATCTAACAGTAAAGAACACCCAGGGGTTGCCAGATGTTTTGAGTAACAAATGTAGCTTGAGGGAAGTAAAGGAATTTCTAAAATAAATATAAGACAATTCACACTCGCTTCAACGAGGGTGGTATGACCATAGCTGGAAGGTCAAGAAGGTTGCAAAAGTCCACAAGTTTGGTAATAAAGGATATAATAAACCTGTCAAGATAGAACGAGAAACTAATGGTTTGCTACAAGATAGATCTTGATGTTTTCCATCTGGAGATGTTTTATGTTCATTCAAATTAGTTAGAAATATCTAGTAAAGGACAGATAGATTTAGAAATCCCCACATTCTATACTAAAGACTTCAAGAGAGAAATCTTATTGCTTATTGGTTGAACAATTCAGGGATCCGTTTCCGAATTGTAGATTGGTTCTTGAGAAAAAGGACGCATTATAAATACTAGGGATAATGCCTAAAATCTTCAGTTATATTTTCTAGCTTGAATTAGTCTCTTGAGAAATCACGTGACACTTAATTCCAATTAATTTAACTTGATAGTTTCTCCAGAGTGTTTTTGGTAAGAAGGGTGGATTTTGCTTAATCAGAATTGTTTTAGATATTTGATCAAAGCTGTTGTTCTCAGTTCTTATTCAAGTTCGAGTTAATAATATATTTAATCATTTCATTCAGTTTGGATCCCCTAGGTTCATCCTGGTTGGACATCAATTTATTAATCTTAGTTTTATTTCTCTTTTAGTTGATTTAGATTATCTAGATATTTTATTTGAGTATAGATTTTGATCTTAGTTTCTATTCTAATTAGTAATAAAGTTAATCATAATATTGTTTTATTATCTTCAATTACCATACATTCTTTCATTAATATCATTATGATTTAATTGTTATTTTAATTATTAAATTTTATTGTTGTTGTTGAGTTCGAGTTTATCTGATCAATATTAGCGTTTACCCCTTTTACTTACATTCCTGTGTGTTAAAATCTTGAGTGTCTTGTGAAAGAAAAGGGTAAGTGTCAATGATATTTTTCACGTTTGTTCTGGCTAATCAATGATTGGAATCAAACTCCAACGTGTCATGGTTCTCTAAATTAAATTGCCACACTGTTAATAAATGAATAGATTGAGAATTAGGAATAATATAAATTCCACAAGTAAAGTTTTATAGAGATTAATCAAGAGAGTACCATGTTACATTATTGAAGGGAGGCATCCATTCTCATAAGAAGCAAAAGCAATATATGTTGTGTTTCCTAGACTCATGGTTAAGTAGTTGTTGTCAAATCAATCTTTGAAATTGGCAAAGTCAGCCTCTACAAGGTTCTTTAGATTATGCCAAGTGTCACTTTCGTAGAAAATAGCTGTATCGTCTGCAAAAGTTATTATCTTGCCTCTTGTATTTATCGTGAAGATTATAAATAATAACAGACCCAGTATAGTACCTTGAGGTACTCCAAATACTAATGTACTCTGTTTACTGTAAGAATCCTCTATTTTTACAAATTGTTTCCGGTCATTCAGGTAATTTTTGATTACTTCTGAGGGTAAACTCCGACATTATAGAGCTTACCCAATAATTTTTCATGTGGAATGGTATCGAAGGCCTCAGCCAGGTCTAGAAAAATACATAGTGAAGGTTTGCTATTGTCTAATGCTTCAGATATGTTCTCCGTTAAGTCTGAAATTGCGTGTTCCGTTGATTTACCCGTCTGGAAACCATATTGGAAGGGAGATAGTATGTTATATTTCATTATGAAACTCATCAACCTGGTTTTCAAGAGTTTTCCAAAAAATTTCGTGAAATTCGTTTACAGTGATATAGGTCGGTAGTTTACAGGTGATGTTTTGTCACTAATTTTATGTATTGGGATAACTATTGATATTTTAAAATCAGAAGGGCATACTCCTAAAACAAATATCATGTTAAGAATTATAGTTAGGGGATTGATTATATTTTCAACAATTTTTTGGAGGGTCTCTGCTCGAATACCATCTATACCTACAGATTTTTCTTTCTCAGATTTAGTATTATATTTTTCACTTCAGATGGCCATGCTGGCGTTGATAAGCCTTGTGGTGAGGACCCTAGCAGAAGTCCTCAAGGAGGAGTAAACCTTCAGAAAAATCTGGCGCCCGAGGAATTAAAGTTGACCGTAGTGTAGTGAGTAGTTTACCGCAAAAGTGGCAAGGTACGTAATAAATGTATTACAATTTTGATTACATGTGTTTCTGTTTGATCCGGCGACGTGGCCATTTTTAGTTGAAATTAGTGCGATAAGGACGCTTTGTGCTTGATACAATTAGTCTTAGTAAAATCCCGTTTTAGACATTGATACGTCTCCTGATGATGGTAGTGAGACCGAAACATACGTAAATACGAGAATAACAAGTATATGTTTTAGTATGACCTATTTTCCGAGAACTCAGATACCTGGGTTAAGAATCATTATTAATCTTTAATTTCCTTATACTGCGCATACCACCAGATTGAAACACAGATTTTCCTGTTACTATATCATCGTAAAAAAGGTTCAGTTCAAGCCTCAAGCCTGCCCTGAAGATGCCACCTGTAATGGTTGGCGAAACGTCGGCATCAAGTCGAGCTATTGTGACGCGGAATCCATCCGGAAGACAAGATTTTTCAAGATTAGCTGTCCGCGGAAGTCTACTATCCAAGATATATCATCGTAATCTATACGGCTACCATATTGCAACGAATAATACAAAAGCTTGAGGTAACATGGCCGAGCCAGTAGACATCTTTCGAATATCCCTTTCTAAATTGAAAAACCTCTTGAATAACTTCTTATAAGTAATTTTAAGTTCATTTCTATATATCCTTCATGTGTTATTTGCGAATGTTCTTATTGATTTTCAGAAATAAGTTTAAGTATACTCTTATACGTTCATGATACATTATTTGAAAATTTCCTGTGAATACATTTCTTGAATCATTGAAATAAACATGTTCTAAAATAAATGATGATTTAAGTAACTGATTATTGAAGCTGTTACTTTATGCTTATTTACCATATTGATAAAAGCAACACTGTTCCCATTATTATGGACCGGTTTTGGTTCCGAAACGTATTGCAGTTTCGATAGTTAGACTGTCATTATGAAACGATAGCAGTAAGTTATGAATGAACAGAAAAATGCAGGACATATAATATATAAAGCATTCGACGCTAAAATTATTACGAATATTATTAATCTGAAACATTATTCTCAGAAGTCATTTCAAACATTTTGAAATACCTACGTTTAGCAAATTGAGTCATCTACAATATTGAATAAGGTAAAATGGACTGGTCATTAAGTAGCCAAATTGTCCGATTATTTTTATGTTTGTAAATTTCCAGTGATTCTAATATATTAGATTTCAAACCTTCCGTGGAGTGATGTGCGATTTTGGGTTCATTTATTGATAGTCAAAGCGTCAAACAACTGCTGTTGAAGATCGTTTCATAATGATCCGCGAGCTTCGGGAACGCTCTACTACGCGAAGAAATCCCCAATTGCAAATTTTCTGATGTTCATACAACAACAGTTACACATATACTGACAGAAACTGGCCTTATATATTATCTGTGAAACAACGTAGAGACAGATTAGCTTTTGTAAGAGAATACATTAAATTCCAAATTGAAAATTGAGAGAGTGGTTCTTTAGCAGCGGGAAGGTTCAGTTATGGAGTTGCATATCTTTAACTGCTCCTACAGTGGAATGAGTTATCGATGGTGGTAATGGTACGCAACATAGTAGAAATTTCGGAAAGTCATGTAATCGCCTTTGCAACTAGCACAGAGCTTACTCAATTTTAATTTAGAATAAACCAAGGCCACACGCGAGGTTGGTATAGAGCTTATGAATTTGCCAACTCATAATCCAGACCTGAATCCGATGTACGATGGAATTTCATGGGACCGTCAACTAAAAATCAACGTCCGTTACCAAAATGCATTAATAAAATACGACAGTCATTTCCTCTTGTTTTGGAGGAAAATTCTCAAAATGTCAAAACATCATTAATTTTCAATATGGGTAGATGATGCCAAGTCACAATTGAAGGCAGAGATGAAAATACATGCTACTGAAGTTGATATTGTGTTTTGTTAATGACAATTAGCTATGTTAATTCGTTGCTTGTGAATTTCTTATACATTTACATTTTGTATTGCTTTGCTCTCTTGCAATAACAAGGATGTTTTCATAATACGTAACAAAAGTTATTGAGCAAAATAGTTTTCTAATAGTGGATTCAACTTCATAAGTCTAATTCTAATCTGGAATAGAAATAAATATTGTAGTGGTGCGTTAGTGTTGCGACTCACTGTACAGGGTGGGCGAATTTTGATGTTTGTACAGGGTAACTCGGTGATTATAGGAGAAACAAAAAAATGGAAGTCACATCCTCGATCTCTTTTTTGCAGAAAATTTTTCTATAGTCTTGTTCTTGAATTATAAGCAAAAGGTCGATTTTTTGACTCGTAGGCACATGTGAACGCGGTTGTTTGTAAAGTTAGGAGAAAATAACTTCCACGTGTTTCTTCTCATTCTTCTACATATCATATGTTGGGTCGCTTTTGATGTGTGAGCCTTTGATAGCTAAAATCATATTTTACTATATTACTTTTTGCGTTCTTTTTATATTCATTCCAAGTTGGGTGTCATCTATGACAGTGTTTATCCGTTTGGCAGTTAATTGCATATTACCGATTTTGATCTAGTTATAATATCAATTAACTCATTTAATTGTGAGAGAAAATTACGAGAAATATGAGATGTTACAAAACTTTATTCAAAGTAATAACAATTGTGATATTGTATCTGGAGTATATATCAATCGCTATCCAGAAAGAAAACAACCTAGTTATTGCGTTTTTCAAGAGGTTACAAGAAAATCTTATTAATTGTTAATCCTTTAACAAGTCAAGATCAAAAAATTACAAAATCGTAAATGGGGGAGAAACTAGTATATTTCATCTGTAATTGGAATGACGGTTGAAAAACCTTCAATTTCAAGTCATCAGATTGAAGCTGAATCTAGAATTTCAAGTCTTTGGGAATGTTGAAGACATACAAATTCCAGGCTCATACAATAAAGAAACAACATAATCTGCAACCAACTGATTTCCAACGAAGGTTAGAGTTTTAACTATGGTAGAGTCAAAACTATCAACAAGATCCATTATTCTCTAAGAATGTACTTTCTGGAAAGATGAAGCCTACATTAGCAGTGCTGGAACAGACATAACGAGCACTATTGAATTGATATGAACGTCTCATCGTACGGTTAACATTCGATCTCGGAGACGCTTTGGTTTCACTGTTTGGTGTGCTCTTAGTCTAGGAGCCAGAGGTCTGAACATTGATCGATAACTTTTGATAGCATAGGGTATCTTAAAAATTGCCAACACCAATGAACATTTTCATCAGGTTTGGAAGGGCTAACTTGCTGTCCATTTTCGGTCCAATTTTAACTGGTCAGTCTGATAAACCGACACGATGAAAAATGATGGCACATGGTGGATGTGTACAAAATGGCATGCTTTTCAAGTAACCGCAACTTGGAATGGGTTAACCTCCAGTCAAAAAATAAACGTTTTGCGGAGGCTGTATCTCAAGATCTAACAGCCGGCAAAAATTCGGTATGTCAGATGGATTGGTCATTGAACCGTCGCCTAACGATAAGCCATAGTGCCATCGGGTTAATGTTCGGATCATCAATATCGCTCTGGCTCCTAGACTATCTACGGGGTAATCGAGTATTGTCGTATTCACAAATATCAACCACCAACGGTACTACGAAAGCTTGAACCAGAAGCTCATTGAGGAATTATGGAGTGTACCCTTGAAAGACGCAAGAATTCAGTTATTCTAAATAGATGGTGCACCTCATAATATCAGGAATTTATTTCAACTGAGCCATAACCATTCATTATTTCCATTTGAGAAAATATAACTTCAGGCCATAATTCGAAATTGTACCTTTTTCAAATTTTCTCGACGCCACTAGATTGGACAGAAAAAAGTGTCACAGGAATGAAAAAGTTATTTTCTCCCAACCTTACAAGCAGCCACGATATTCATGTGTCTAAAAGTCGAAGAATCGAACTTTTGTTCATAACTCGAAAACAAAAGACCATAGAAAATTTTTGTTTCCACCAGTGAATTTGTCTTAAAAGAAGATCAACACGTCACTTCCTTCTTGTTGTATCACCCATAGTTGACGGTTACCCTATTAAAAATTTGCAAATCCTGTGCATTGAATTTATTTTTTTAATTATATCGATATCTTTGCGTTTGTTTACAGATGAATGTCGTCCGCAAGGAGTTTCTAACGATGACAGGATATCGACGTTGGAAAAAGGGCGACTTCATTCTAGGCACGTTGGTGGGGTTCAAGAAACACGGAACGAAAATTGAATTGTCATTGATGGTTTTGTCATTCGGTAAACATTAGCTACGTGCCATCCGTGCCATGTCGAATAGTTTATCAATGTGTTGTAACCAACCAATAATAAGTTATTTGATTTTTTAAAATGATGAAATGATTTTGAAAAATTTGCTTTTATATTTTATTCGTATTTTATTGTTTCACAATTTTTCAGTCTCAAGTCTATAGAATTGTGAGCCGAAAATCATTTATTACATGTTTCTACTTTCATTTATAGTTCTCAATATTTCAATTCTATCGAAAATATGCATCATTGCCAGTATTGAAATTGCTATTTATATTTTAGTTTTAAGCACTGTAGGCGAGGAGAAAAGTTAGCCTTCACTATATTCACCAACAATTTGAACACACTTTTTAACATTATGTCATATATCTTAAGCGATTTCTACTATAATTGGAAAAAATTTGTTAATTTGCACGTGTTCATATACACACATTTGAATTATTTCATTGTCTACTTCATTATTATGTAGTTAGTATTTGTAGTTTCTACGATACTAAGGATATAAATCAATGACGAGAATGGGAACGAAAAGGCTTGTACTAAATCTTAAAAATAGGTATATTATCTACTTTATTCATGATGATATTATTATATGATCCAATTTGGAATGGTCAATTTTTCTCCAAACTACTACTCATCTTTGTTGTATATTTTTCTTAATGTTTCAGTAGGACCCGAATAGTAATTTTGTAACAAGAAACACAGCAACAACAAACTCGGCAACAACAACCTCACTGATAATTGCCGCCTAGACCATTTTACGACACGTACACATTTTATATTTCCGTAAATCAATCGAAACTTTTTTCATAATTTCTGGTAATCAGTGAGTAAGTATTTTTCACATGAAAATTTGTCTCAAATAAACATATCTTTCGGATCTGATATCATCTGCTTATTATTTTGATTTATTTCTTCTTTATTGCCCATTTTGGGCGTTAAGTACAAGGGCCATTCTTGGCTCATTGTACTTTGGCTCCAAAAGCAGGTCACATGCCGCTGCGCCTCTGATTGTGAGGTTTCTATGCGTTTCCAAATTTTGGTATGTGTTTGTCACCAGTTTCCGAATTATTTCCTCAATAATTTTAGGTATTCCTGTATCCTCATGGAGCTGGTAGTTTCTTACATAATATGGTGCATCTAAAACAGAATCTTATTACCTCATTCTGTATTATTTGCATTTTGCGGGTGATGCTTGTAACCAGATTTCGGCGGCGTATGTTATTGTCGGTCTTATTACAGAAGTATGTATCCTCAATTTACTTTTAACATTTTGTTTGCTTTAGCTGTTGAGTAGCGGATATAGGTGCCCCTTTATCTGATTTGTCTTCTTCTCCATATTCGTTAGGTAGGGAGTGAAAATTAGCTTCCTGTCAAGCGTCACTCGCAAGTATTTCACTTCTCTCACCCAAGATATCTTTTACTTGTTTATCTCAGTATCTTTCGTCGGTTTATGTTTAATGTCACTTGTTGAGAACATTATCGCTTGGCTTTTTGTGGCGTTCACTTCCATTAGCCATCCGTTGAGTCACTCTTCGAGATCGATTATGTATCTTTGATGCCTTGCTTGTACGTACTTTATCTGGATGTGTTGGCATAAGGCACCTCGGTCGTCTGCATATTGCGCCAAGTCTACTCTATTGTCTTAGGTATATCTGTGGTATACAAGTTAAAGAATACCGTTCCGAAGATTGAGCCTTGCGGTACGCCTTGACTTTTCTTCCTTCTGACGTGATTTCGCTCACCCTCATTTTGAATTTGCGCCCCGTGAGGTACGAATCTATAAGTTTATTAGTAGGTTGTATCTCTATATCTTATGTATCAGTCCAGCGTGCCATACCTTATCAAAGGCTTTGCCAATATCTAGGAACACTGCTCCGGTAGACACTTTCTTGTTGTGCCCTTCTATAATCTTCCCAGCTACTCTAGCAAGTCGATGCGTTGTGCTATGCTCTTTGGGGGACTCATCTTATTTATCCGGGATTATATTTTGGTTTTCTATTAGCTGGTTCAACCTGGTGGGAACCATTTTACTCACGTTTGATGGTTATATTATCGGTCTATGATGTGATGGAGTATTTCTTAGTTTATTCGGCTTGCGGATCATTATTGTTTCCACTGTTTTCCAGTTCTTCGAACAGTGCCTGTGTACTAAGTACTCTTTAGCATTTTCCTGTATATTTTTCAATATCTGATTTGTAATCTTATTGCTGCGCCAGGGGCTTTTCGGATTTTTGTGCTTTTCATTATCTCTTTGATTTCTTCTTTTGTTATTTCTGTAAGTCTACACTCCTCCTCTATCCTTAGCATAAGCTTCACCTCATTTTCTCCTTTCTCATTATGTCGCGGTAGTTTACTTGGGTTCCGAGTGAATTGAACTTCTAGCGTCGCAGCGAATACTTCTAGTTTCTGGAGATCTGTCATTGCCGATAATGCGTATTTGTTTATATACAAATTGTAAGGTTTACCATCTCATCTTGCCACTATGTGCTGGCATCGCGTACTGCTCAAACTTTCTCCAACTACACCCTGCTCTCCTGCCTGTGATCATATATTATACAGTGAGGTGTGTAGTGATTTAATAAGTGCGAGCCAGATTCGACAAAAATGGGGATGAGTGGATATTCTTTACATAACGCGCCGTCTAGCTGATGAACCACATGATGCGTGCATGTTGCATCCGAATATTTCATTTCATTCTGAAATGTTGCGTAGCAAGTCTGATACAATTAACTGAAAATGGTGCTAAAGCTGGAATATTATTGAATTGGGTAATGTAAATTCATTGAAAATTCTCAAATCAATGAATAACAGTGCTTCTACCACAAGTTGCTGCCTCAAGCAGACAGTGGACGTGGAATGAATGTCAGTCGGCTTGCGCGCATTGCATTACGTTAGATACAACCCACTATAGCATTTTACTTAGTTCTCCTGTGAATCAATACATTGTGTTTAACTCAAAAGACTCTCCTACACACCACTGATATATATTCAATATGTATGATACTCCTTCCTATATGCTAGCGTGAGAGAAAAGTATAAATACCTGCGATCAGATGCCAGCTATGAATCAGATTAACGTTGCATAGACACTGAAGAAAATAGTTTAATGAAGGCGTAGGGATTATGGGGAATTAATGTGGAATTAGGAAGAAGAATCTCATATGATATTTGAGGACCTATTAAGTCGTATTGAGGCAATAGCATATATTATAAATTGTAACGATAGATTCAGAGATACCTACTCATAAGTGAACGGCAAAATTAACTATATTATTGAGAATCTGAATAGACAGGTATATCTGCCTTATTCCATCTTGAATTATGAAAGAGTGTTATTTATTCCGTTTTAGAAATCAATAGACGAAGTGAAAATACGTCTGTTAGTCGCAAACAGCTGTTTCGCTTCTCATGAGCTCGCCAGTAGGACAAGGCTGACGTAAAGTAACTGATCAAAAATCTCCGGAAATGATATGATTAATATCCTCGAAAATATTTGGTGAACCTAGAAATTTCAACAGCATCTGGCGAAAAGATGTGTTGTTACTGTTCAACCTGGTAAACAAAAACTTTGTCTATTGACAAACACGAAGTTTGTTAGTAGTTCACTATGCATTGTTGCATGGCCATCGCCTGGCGGTAGTAATCTCAATTGTTTCCTCCTCGAGAACCGTGTTATCAATACGTAACAATATGAATTACCTTCCCAGTGGGACATGTGCTTTCCGGCAGATGGTGTTATAACATCTAGGCTAGGCAAATATTCCTAAAGGTGTTGATTATATCTCTTTTGGAGATGGCTGATCAGTGACATCACGTCTGCCTCGTCCCACTGACGAAGAGCGAAACTGCTGTCTGGGACTAAAAGACATGTTGTCACTGTTCAACCTGGGAATCCAAAACTTTTTCTATTGACTTCTAACACAAAATGTGTTTTTAGTTCACTAGACCTGGCGGTAGTAATTTTAACTGTTTCCCCGTAAATTAGTTGAATCGCGAGGAAAGTGTTATCAATACATAGCATTATGAATTACATCTGTTTTCCGCCAGTTGGTGTTTTGCTCCTGTTCCTGTTCATTTATATTTGACCCTCAGGTTTGTCCAAAAGCTATTTTGCTATCAAAAGTGATCACTTGATCAATTGATCACAGATTTTTCACAGTAGCAATGTCAACCTCACAGTGAACTTGGCATTATTTGCTATTTTTCTAAAAGATTGAAATTCATAGTATGTGCTTATCGCAAAACTAATTTGCAACGAAAAACCTTAATACACAGTATCCATCATGATTACACTAATATATTTCCCGTTCATTTTATCCAATTTCCAGTGTGGCAAAAAAGTCAAAAATATTCTTTACTCTCCCTTCATTCTACTTTTCAATTGATATAGCTACGAAATGCATTGATTCACGGAACGTCACTGGTGACTCCAGAACATGGTCGTACATACAGGTCTGGGAACTCGAGGCTGTTTCCTATGTGAGAAGTGGGTTTTCTAAGCGTCGATTGTTGCGTAGTACCAAAAAGGGTGGCGCAGTAGTCGAAATTCTCTGACAACTGTCATACTTGACACGAGGAATACCTGCGTTTTTGAAAACAAATTATGAAATCGTACATTGTGCCGAAATGCAAAACGGGGTACAAAAGTGTAAAGCAAGAAACTTCTGCCGAAAGATGCGAAAATGCGGAAAAAGTGGATGCTTGCGATTTCGGATAGAAATCGTTTCAACGAGGTCTTTTATGTGTGCGAGCATGTATAATGAAAAAGGGGAAGTTATTTTTAAGGTGAGTAATACGTTTTGACAAAGAGTAACAGTTCTATTCCTCTCTCAAATCAGAATAGTAAATATTGCGTTACGAGAAAAACTATTTTACTTGATAATGTGATTGTTGCCGTACTTCGATTCAAGCGCTAGCTAGTGGCTGAGCGAGGGACTACGAGTTTGGCGATGCGTAAGAGACCCATGTCAAACATACGAGTTCCCAGACCTGATGTACGACCGTGCTCCAGAATAACACTGTAAATATGAGAATGTTCGAGAATCATCAATCTCGAAGGTATCAGTTATTTTGGGCTCATTAGGGAACCATAGAATCACCTAAAAAGTGAGGAGCCACAGTTATGAGTTAAGTTTCGATCAGGAAATAAGCTAGTGCTATATAATCAGGATCTAGACACGCGACATAGTAGTCTGTGAGAGAGCGACATTTGAAAGTGAGTGTTAAATCTCAAGTGATTTGTAAACAATAATCGAGGATGGGTTGAATAGAGAGTATGTTACATCAGTGTTTATTATCGAAAAGACAATTTTGGGAGTTTTATAATATGTATAAGTAATAGTTGAATAAATAAGCCACCAGTTATTATATTCTGTTTCAATTGGTCGGAAAACATGTTTGGAACCTGGGTGAAATCGTGACTATTATCAATATAACATGATAGTTTATGATAGAATTAGATATGAATGTTTTTTCTCACCTCTATCAATATGAGCCATATCAAACTGAACCAGAAAATATTTGATAAAGCAAAAATTTAATTTCTTCCGAAGTCAGTTTAGTGATAAAAGGGATGGAATAAAACTCGAGGAAAATCACAATGCATATTTGCCTCAACATGGCTTTTAAAAATTCCATTTTATATTTAATAAATGCGTTTGATATATTTCACGTTAGCCGTTGTTTTCAAGGAATGTCTGTATGCCCGGGATAACGCTGAATAGAAAGTACCTGCCAAAAATATTAAATGCCGCTATATTGTTTCCATTCTCTCTCAAACACTGAAAAGTAATAAATACCTGCTACTGCTATGCAGTAAAGTGTGAATATTCAAGGGATGAGAACGGATGTTGAGCTAAAATCAACAGATAAAATAATGTGTATTCAGAATATAACTGAAAAACTATTCATGAATGAATGACAAGGCACGAAATATATCGAAAACTTATACCCACAAGAGGATTTCGGACATAATTCCTAAAACTGTGAAGAATTGATGTAAATGGTCCTACATTTTCAACCCAAATATGCACTACTACAACTTATAATCAAATATTGTTCAAACCTTTCGAGAGCCGTTCAAAACACGTATGATTGAAGTTTTGTGTAATACCAAAGTTTTATATTTTATAATCAATCAGTTAGCACTGACTGTCATGCTTGTTTAAATAGTATTATTATGCTGTACAAAAACAATTAGATCGTCTATTTGAAAATACTGGTTCCGAACTGTCACTGACTCTGATACTTTCATATTGTATTATGATATGAAACTTAATTAATCTGTAGATTTCCTTACCATATTTTTGTTGGCACTAACTTTTCCTTTCGAACACTACTGTGGGTTTTAATGTTTGATTATTATTTTACAAGATTTTCCTTAATGATATGCGAATATTTGAGGGATGATTCCCGGGTCAAACAAAGTTCTCAAAAACCTGCCCTGAGATGCTCCGTTTTCGATAACAAAGTCATATTTTTATTTAGGTTTTTTCAATACGAAGGAACACGCTTTTTCACTTGATAAGTTGTTATAAAATTTGTGTCGTAATTATTGGTTTGCATTACAGCAATTTTAACAATAAAGTGGTACGCCACTGAGCTTTTTCGATCTAGATAGTTTTGAACCAGGAAAAATAGTGGAGTTATTGATGAATACAATTTTACAATAAATCTAGTTGGCCGCAGTTACTTGAGTTTGATATTCCACATTTTCAAGTAACTCTGTGTCATTAAAATCTATTCGCTGTAAGTATCTTATTATCACAATTTTGTTAACAATGGTGAATTATTCAAATGTGGAAATGGCAGAAGCGCATTACGAGTATGGCCTCGCAGACACTAATGCAGAGAAAGCCAGACGTATTATCACCTGCGTTGTCCCAATCGTGCTTTGCCAAAAGTCGAACCTTTTCTAATATTCATCGTTGTCTTGTAGAAGCTTGCAATTTCCGCAAACGTGCATCTGAAAATAGACCACAAAGTATAAGAACACCAGAATTTGAAGAAGCGGTACTGCACGAATTCGATGAACATCCTGAAATCAGTACGAAGAAGATCCCTGGAAACTTGAACATTTTCAACCAAATTGTTTGGAGAATGTTAGTGGATTTTTTGTTATATCTGTACCAAATTTTGAAAGTACAGACAATACTTCCCAGAGATTTTCCAAAGCATGTGAACTTTTGTCAGTGGTATCTTCATAACGTTGTTCAAAATCCGCAATCTGAATCACACATTCTATTTACAGATGAAGCTGATGTTTCAAGAAACGCAATTGAATATTTCCACAAGATCTTCTGTGGGCGGATGGAAGTCCTCACGCCACAACCAAAACCCATTTCCATCGCCAATTTTCGATGAATTTCTGGGCAGGAATCATTGGTGACCACTTTATTGGCCCATTATTCCTACCGGGACGACTTGACGGACATCTTACTACAATATCCTCCGAGAACAATTGCCTTTGCTGCTTGAGGATGTTCCGTTAGCAACAAGAAACCAAATGTGGTAAATGCACGATGGTGCACCAACACATTCCAGTGTAACGGTTCGCAATTATTTACGGACTGTTCATTCGAATCCTTGGATTGGCCGCTGTGGGGTGCAAGAATGGCCACCAAGGTCTCCCGACCTCAATAGTTTAGACTCATTTTTATGAAGCCACCTCAAGATGCTAGTATACACAATTCTCATCAATACTGTAGAGGAATTGGAAGGAAGAATAGCTGTAGCATGTGATACAATAAAAAACTCCTGGAATATTTCAGCGCGTGCGCAATTCCATGAGAAGAAAAGCGGGAGCGTGCATATTAGCCGGAGGGTACTACTAATAACAGTTAATTGTAAAGTTATGTTAATGTTGTATGTTGTTAGATTTTGTTAACATTATCCCAGGTCAATTAGATCTTTGATTTTTGAATATTGTATGTATTCTTCAATAAAATTCATTCCCGTAATTTTTTCGGTCAATACAACAGTTTTCATTTTTACTCAAAACCGGGACATCTGGCTGAAAAATCTCAAGAGAGCTTTTTCATACAACATTAGCCAGGCTATCCAAAAGTTTTCGAAAAAGCTCAAAGCCGTAGCACATTTTTTGTTGAAATTGCTGTAGGGCTAACCCATAACTACGACACAAATTTTGGAATAACTTATTAAGTGGCAAACCGTATTTCTTAGTGACATGAATCCATCTCGAAACTTAGCTCAATATTTCAAACCATTCTCTAGATTTTTGAAAAATACAAAAAAAATTAACCTTCGCCACACTGTATATAGAAAACAGAGCGTTTTAGGGCAGTTTTATAGGGACTTTTTCACTAGAAATTAACCCAGGAATCACCCCTTGGAATATTCTCATATTATTAAGGACATCCTGTATATTCGCCGACTTCCTCAATAACTTACATAATGAATTCAAGCTGAAAAATAATACCTACTCAATGGACGTCTGTCATAACATTATTTATTACGCAGGCAAGTAGGTTTCCTATGGATTCCTGGTGACGAAAGCCATATATCCGCTCGTTTAGATTTTTGAGCTGTCAATGTACTGGACGAGTTAGATGTCGATTGCTTCCTCCATTATCTTGAAAATCATAGACAGAAGTGCAATGGATTCATAATTATTAGTAAGGGCCTCATTTCCGTTTTTTCAATCGGTTGGTCTCTAGCTATATTCCAGCTAGAAGGAAACACATCAAATTTGTATAAAAGATCAAACAACCTTAAAGTGATTATTCTTGGGCTTATTTGCGTCTGGCCATAACATGTTTGAATTAAGATTGAGCAGAATGCACCTTATTGTATGCTCTCGCAAGACAATTTCTGGAATATCAGTAATATGAATATCGATGATAGATATGAATTCAAAGTATAATTTACTGCAAACTTTTCAGCTAATTCGACTGTGGCCATTATGCTTGGGTTGTGGAAGGGAATGAACTAGAAGTTAAAAACTGATTCGACGAAGGTCCAAAACAAACGGGAACCATTTGTGGATTCGAAAAGCTTTAATCTTTAATCGTATCTCAGTCTATGCATCTTTTCATGCGTCTATTGTGTGATTGCAGATTTTCCTGGTTTCGACATATCCGGTTCTGTTCTCAATCTATCAAGCTGAAGATTTTCCAATACAAAGAAACTACATATCAGTTTAGACCCAATTACAATGATACTCTTCATTTAGTGGTTATTTTTAGTGAGGCAATAATCTAAGGTATGCTTTCACAGCTACACAATATGTGGAACATTCGTTAATGTATTATTATTCAATTGTAAATTTGTGTTTACTCACAAGTTATTGATCATTTTGCCGCGTCAAAGGTCTAATTGTCTGAAGTTGTATATTGATTGTCGCTCGTTATTAGTAGGAGTACGCTTACATGAAACAGCCAGACATCCAGAGTTTAATAATTAGGCGGGGTATGCCAGAACAATTAACGTTGATACCTTCAGATGAACGAACACACTGGGATTATCCAATATTTGTTACCAGCTTACAATATGTTTTTCAATGTTGTCTTTGTCTTTGCGAATAATTAAATCAGCAATCTATTCACACGAAATTATCGTTGACATATGTATTTACGATGATCGATTATATTGACTGCAACTGGCAAATATTATCTATATAATCTGATATCTGCAACGTAATTTGAGCATATTGCGGGACCTAACCTATTCAGTATGATATTCTGTGAAATATTGTCAGAGAAAAGCGGGTGCTATATTCCCATAATTATTAAATAAAAGAACAATTATTTTGTTTCTATAAGAATTTTAATAACAACAGTAAAACGTAATAATAGTTTCATTATCGAAATGCCATTATCAAACAGATCCAAAAGTATGAAGTAAACATTGAATAGTCCAGGCCATGAGCCGGGATTTCAGCCATAATAAAAAAAAACATGTATCTAAGAATCGTAAAATTTTTGCGGGATCTGATTCGTGTGGCTATCAGGATCACTCGTAACACATAAGATTTCACCGGTCCCACCCTCTCCTTTGGGGACCAGAAATGGCCCTCAAAAGGGTAATTCCAAATTTAAAATGCACCGAGGGGGTTGTTGAGGTCGCTAATCAAGATTCTGACGTCAGATTTACTTGAAATCAATTCCAGAGGTGGAAAATCGATCAAATTGACCATTTTTGCACCCTCATAGACTATTTCGGCAATATATATTATGTTTGGATTTTAAATCCACCAAGGGTTTTTTTGTTTCAATTTGATCGATTTTCCACTACCAGAATTGATTTCAAGTAAATCTGACGTCAAAATCGTGATCAGCGACTCAAAAAACCCCTTGATGGATTTTTTAAGATGCAAACATAATATATTGTCATGATTTCATTTCCTAAACAATAAAATGATGAAATTAGAACTTACCAAACATTGAAAAGATTAATAAAAAGATATTATATGAAATTAAAAACAATATTAAAAGTTAAATAATAGTTAGTATAATATAATGAACAATGTAAAACATGATAAACAACAATGTAATTAGAATAAAAGTGTAAAACAAGAACTTCAGTGAAAGTGAATAAACGTACAGTGTTACGAAGACAGAAATCATAATTAAAATGATTACAAAAACTATCATGAGATAGCACAAACTATTGAAAAATGTTATAGATATAAGTTAGGATTAGTAAATTTGAGTTAAAGAAATGTTATTATGTATTAGTTTTTAATAATGACAACTGTCAAATTTATAATAATTATAGGAATAATCATATTAATAATAACCTAATCATAGGTTATCTTATACCAAAGTGTGTGGAAAAATGTAGGCAATATGAATTCAAAAAGGAAGAATCACTATCATTTAAAATAAGATGAAAATCTCCAGTAATTAAAAATTTGAAGAATACTAAGTTCTGATTGGTCGAGGCGATTTTATAGACGTCAGACTAGTAACAATGTAATATTTCTGTCAGTTTGCAACAATCAACAAAGCATTCTTGATAGGTAAACTAAGCACCTCATTGGTTAATTTTTAAAATACTTAGCGTCGGTTTTGAAGGCCTATAAAAGGCATCTGAAGACAAGCCAAGTTAGTTAGCCATCAACATCTGAAGAGTCAAGGTACTCAAGCTAATCATAAAATTTCCATAACCTTAGTTTTTGGATAAACATCGGTGAACTCAAGTGTTCCAGTAGCTTCGTAAGGTTGAAAGTAACCGAAGCAAATAAGTAATTTATACAAGTCAAGTAGTGTTCCCAGTCTTCGAACAAAGTTTTTAAAAGTTATTATAACCATAATTCACAAGAAGCATCGTATAATAGTTAGTCTTCGACAACGTTCCAATACATCATTTGAGGTTTTATATCTTTTGAAAAAGAATAAGACAAGTCAACAATTATCAACAGTTCCTGATTTCTAAAGAAGTAACCACATTGTTTACCTGTGATTTGTGTATAGCAGAAAAATTGTGTACCTACGGGTAAAGTGAATTATCAAATCAATAAGAAAATCAAGCCAAGTGAACATTGCCTACATTTTTAAAAACATATTCTTGGATATAAACTAAACGTAAGTTTATTTGTTATTTCTCCATTGTATTATCATCTGTCTGTAAATCTGAAAGAAAGATTGTAGATTATAACTTTGTAAGTAGTGTTCCCAGTCTTCGAACAAAGTTTTTGAAAGTTATTATAACCATAATTCACAAGTAGCATCGAATAATAGTTAGTCTTCGACAACGTTCCAATACATCATCTATGGTTTTATATCTTTTGGAAAAGAATAAGACAAGTTAACAATTATCAACAGTTCCTGATTTCTAAAGAAGTAACCACATTGTTCACCTGTGATTTGTGTATATCAAAGAAATTGTGTACCTACGGTTAAAGTGAATTATCAAATTAATAAGAAGATCAAGCCAAGTGAACATTTCCTACATTTTAAAACATATTCTTGGAATAAACTAAACGTAAGTTTATTTATTATTTCTTCATTGTAATATTATCTGTCCGTAAATCCGAAAGAAAGATTGTAGATTATAACTTTGTAAGCAAATATTAATAGTAAATAATTTTGAGGTTAGATCATAGATCTACTGGAACATAAAATTGTTGAAATTGATACCCGAGATAAAAAATAGAGTCATAGGAATTTAAATATAAAAGTTTTTAACATTCAAAGAACATTGTGTTTAATTCCATAGATATAAAATAAAAAGGTAAAAGTTCATTATTCAAATCATTAGATTATTCAAATCAAAACAAACATAAGATTTAAAATACAAATAAAAGCTAGCCGGTAGAATTCAAAACATTGAAATATTCAAATTAATTCAAATCATAATTAAAGAATATAACTGAGTATAGAGTTTTTATATCAATTGTCACCACAACGTGGGGCAAAATAAACTCATATAAGAGTTTTTATATCAATTGTCACCACAACGTGGGACAAAATAAATTGTTAAGAGTTTTAATATCAATATATTGCCGAAATAAACTATAAGGGTGCAAACATGGCCGATTTGATCGATTTTCCTACTCCAAAATTGATTTCAAGTAAATCTGCAACCCAAGAAATCTCCTTGGTGGATTTAAAATCCAAACATAATATATATTGCTAAAATATTCTATTAGGGGGCAAAAATGGCTAATTTGATCACTTTTTCACCCCTAGGATTGATTTCAAGTAAATCTGACGTCAGAATCGTGATCAGCGACCAAAAAAAAACCCTTGTGACCGGTGAGGTTTAATATGTTATGAATAATCCCACGAATCGAATCCCTCAAAAATGTTTCTATCCTGACGTACATGCCTTTTTTTCTGGTTCGTTGCCTGGACTGAAACAGTTCAAGTATAATTAGGAGCTGAGATTGGGCAATCAATGGAAATTCCTAAAAAGGATTTACCTTTTTTGGAAATGCCTAAAAACGATTTACCTTTTTCGGAATTTGCCGGCAAAATACAAACAATTTGTGAAACAGGATAACTATTGTTTATTAATAATAATAATAATAAATTTATCAAGTCATCAAGTTAGTGACTATTTCAAATATACATATTAAAAGGTAAAGTAGTGTTCACAATTGAAATTTCAATAATAGAATTCATGAAATTCACACTTCAGATTTGTTTATTCTGAACTCAGACGTAATAATGAAAGATAATAAAAGATAAACGGGAGACATATTTACAATAGTTAAAATACAAGATAACACAAATTATAAAGATTCACACTTCAGATTTGTTCAGTCTAAACTCATACGTAATAATAAATGATAATAAAAGATAAACGGGAGACGTATTCACAATAGTTGAAATACAAGATAACACAAATTATAAAGAACTTTCGCACTTTAGATGTTCTTCAATACAGTAAAGGCTTTCTCAATAAGAATTTTCTTGACACACACATTAAATTTGTTTATTGGCTTTTTTTTCAATTATTTGGCAAACTAATTTTTTAACTTGGTTCTTCAATGGCTAGCGAATTGTTTGGTGGCTTTCTTTACATGTAGAGGTGTTTTTAAGCATTGCGATTGCGAGTATTGAAGTTATGATGCTCACCATTAGTTAAATTAATCAGATTATTATGAGTATTGTAACCTCCTTCCGCTTGAATGGTTAATTACAAGTGGGGAGGTTGTCACTTACTGTCCTCTTATGACAGTAACTGACCTGCTCGGGTTTCTTGAGGGTCCAGGTTCCCTTTTTATATAGGTTTTAAAATTGCTGTTTCTCTTTCGTGTGGATTGCCAAATAAAACAGATATTTCTTGCTTAACTAAGTTTATTAATTATCTCTATTTACATTTACACCAGCTATGTACAATCTATTTACAAAATGTTGCTAGGAACAGGCCGTTTTAATGTGTTCGTTTTCCGTGTATAAAATAACGCGCTAATTAGATGTTTTCTTATCGTCGGGAGTCTCCACCATCTGCGTGAGATGGTAGACAAGTTTTTGTCCCTAGGTCTAGAAATGAAATGAATCGCGACAATCTAAATATTTAGTACACTGTTAACTTCGACGGAGCGTGGGTCGTGTATTCGCTCTGACCTGTATTTCAGACGTAATTTCTTACGGAACGGGGTATAACGGACTAGGTTGATTTGTCAGCTATCGGCTATGACTGACTTAATAATTTCACACGTCGGTCTCGGAGAGAATCACAACGTAGCCCCTGAAATCAATTCGCAGACGCTGGATCGTATTCGTCCAAGCGATAAGGATTGATTTTTCCAGCGGTTTCGGCTGTGACTTTATTAACAATTCTACAAATCGGTCTCGGACAATATCCTAACTTAGTCTCTAGAAAAACAATTCGCAGAAGCTGGATCGTATTCGTCCAAGCTATCAGGATTGTTTTGTAGACTATTGAATTTATAAACAAAGTTCGAATTTGAAATCGGATTGTCCAAGCTATCAGGATTGTTTTGTAGACTATTGAATTTATAAACAAAGTTCGAATTTGAAATCGGACTTATATCCTGGAATGTTAATTCAATGACTTGAATGGATTTTAAACGGCAATTGATACTCACTCTCTATTTCTCGGATTTGCACAATAGCAACGGCTTCGGGTTGTTTAGATTACGGCAGGTCAATCTCGGTGCTGGTCTGGCAAGTCAGTCCCCTTTCGCTATGAAATGAGCTTGCTTTCATACAGATCGCGGCGTGTGACGTAACGTGAACAGGTGACCGGCTGGCGAATTCTGTTCACCAGTTTTTATACATAGATGTGCACGAAGTTTGATCTCTTAACTTTGCCTATGTAATTCGATTCTACTGAGATATTCAAATTTATTTGTAAGTGATGAAGAATGCTTCATTACACACCCCCCTTTCTTTCTTAGAAAATTTTCGCCCGAAAATTTTCGAACGTACGATACGTTTCGTACGTCGGCTTGACCTCACAGTCCCACGGTATCTTCACGCGCGCCACAAGCCGGCCGGTTGGATCATACACCCTATAGTCATGCATTTTACGTAAACGTTTCTTAAAATATGGTTTCTTACTATCTACACTTAATCTATTTATACCGCTAACGGTGTCTCTGTCACTATATTTCAGGGGGTTATTTACACAAGGGGTTGATAGTTTCTTTGGTAAGGACGGTTGCTGCTGGGGTAGATCGGGAGTAGGCGGTGTCATATTGGGGATCGGCGAATAGTACAGCTGGAGTTCTGGACTTGATTCCGGACTGGAACCAAATAGATCGTGCAGCCTCTTTCCCAGTCGGATGGCAGCCTCGGCGTCTTTCCCGGGAGTTCTAATTTCCGGAACTGAAGTCATATTTACTCCTGGGGAAAGAAAATTACATTAGTTAACAGTTAATTTTTTTCAAGTCCTTTACATGGACTCGAACGGGTTTACGACTAGTTCCATTTTCCAGCTCGACCACTACCGGTGAAATGATTTTCTTCACTTTAAACGGGCCTGCGAACTTCGGGGCCAGTTTAGCGGCGAAACCTTGAGCTGCCGAGGATAGCGGGTGTTCTTTGCACATGACCTCCTCCCCTACTTTAGGTGCCCAATCGCGCCGTCTCAGATTATAGTGTCGACTCTGGATAGTGAAGGCTTTATTCAACTGTAATTTGACGGAGGTGACGGCGTCTCTCAATTTTCCTAACTGTTCCTCATGTCTAGTAGGATCGGGGTTTCCATCATCATCGTCGCTACCCGGTCCCTGAACTTCCCGGAACAAAGTCTTCGGGTGGTCCACTTCTCGACCGTAGTTTAAATATGCGGGAGTAAATCCAGTTGAGTCATGTCGGGCCGTATTGATGGCAAATATTAATTCCGGCAAATATGCGTCCCATGTACGGTGATCGTCCTCACAGTATTGCGCAATCATCGTTTTTACCACTCTATTAACTCTCTCTACTGGATTGGCTTGTGGTGTATAGGGAGGGGTGAGTTTATGTTTGATTCCAAACTCTTCTAAAAATTTCCGAAATTTATTAGCGACAAACTGGGCCCCATTGTCACTAATTTACACTCTGGGACATCCGAATCTCATAAGCACCCTATCTTTCAGCACCCTCATGACAGTTTCCGTGTTCGCTGTCCGAATTGCTTGACATTCTGTCCACTTGGTCAGCCGATCCTGCAGCACTACTAAATAATTGTTGGATTTGTTCGATCGAGGTAGGGGTCCTACTAGATCCACACTCACCATTTCCCATGGTTTGGATATTTTGCTTTGCTGCATGAATCCCGGAAGTGCCTGTTGCGAAGCTTTGTATTTCAAGCAGTGCTCGCATTTCCTCACATAGCGGGATATCTCCCTGAACATACCAGGCCAGTAGTATCTCTGAGCCACCCTTGCGATTGTTTTATTAATCCCTAGGTGTCCTGCCGTGTTCTCATCATGACATTCGTACAGAACCCGTGTTTGGGCATTCTTTGGAACACATAACTTCCATGGTTCGGGGGAGGCTCCTTCCGTGTAATCATTAGCCTCGTGAAAGTGTCTGTATAGATTACCGTTTTCCACTCGATAATCCGGAAGTAGTTCGGGTTTTTCGTTGACGGCTTTAACTTTCTTTTCCCACCAGGGATCCGGTATAACAGGCTCGATAAGGGCAATCTCTTCTTCTTCTTCGTGATCCGGCAATGGGGCTCGGGACAGAGTATCTGCTACTCTGTTTAATACACCCTTCCGATACACAATCTCGAAGTCATATTGCTGCAGTTCTATGACCCATCTGGCCAGCCTCTGGGATGGGTTTTTCAAATCGCGTAACCACTTTAAAGCCCTGTGGTCAGAGATAACGGTAAATTTGTAACCTTCTAAGTACATTTTCATCTTTCGAATTCCAAAGATAATGGCTAGACACTCTTTTTCCGTCACGGAATAGTTCTTTTCTGAGGAACTTAGCGTTCGGCTAGCAAAGGCTATTATTTGTTCCTGTGAACCTAATTTTTGAGTGAGGGCCACCCCAAGCCCGCTATCTGAGGCGTCTGTTTGCAGCGTAAATGGTTTGGAAAAATCAGGACACGTTAGAACCGGAGCCTGGGTAAGTTTTTCCTTGATTTTCTCGAAAGCTACCCGTTGCTCGGGAAGCCATTGAAACTTCATTTGTTTCTTCAATAGTTTCGTTAAAGGCCCCACCATCTTTGAAAATTCAGGAATGAACCTGCGGTACCAAGATGCGACTCCCACAAATTCTCCTCAAGCTACGTACATTCGTTGGAGGATTCATTTTCACGATAGCTTCCACTTTCTCTGGGTCTGTTTTTATCCCTTCTTTTCCCACTACATGCCCTAGATACCGTAGTTCCGGCTTACAAAAGTGGCATTTTTCTGCGTTAATTTGCAGATTGGCCATCCTCAATCTTCTCAGCACTTCCTTTAAATGGGCCAAATGTTCCTCAAAGGTTTTGCTAACCACAATTATATCGTCGATATATGGGTACGCATTTGGCTCCATGTCCGGTCCTATTACTCTATCGAGTAGGCGTTGGAATGTGGCTGGTGCTGAATGTAATCCGAAAGGCATCACTGTAAATTGATATAGTCCTCGGCCAGGGACAGTGAAGGCAGTGACAGGTTTACTTTCGGGAGTAAGCGGAATCTGCCAATAGCCTTGTTTTAAATCCAGGGTAGACACATACTTTGCTTCTTTCAGCTTTTCAAGCGTGGCAGTAATATACGGTAACGGATATGCGTCCTTTTCTGACTGGGCGTTAACTTTCCTGAAGTCTATACAGAACCGATGCTTACCCTCTTTCTTTTTGACGAGCACTATTGGTGAACTCCATGGACTGTTCGATGGCTCAATTACTCCCTCTTCCAACATTTTATTTACCTCCTTGTCCACAATTTCCTGCATTACGGGATTCTGTGGTCTATACCGCTGTTTTATAGGGGTGGGATCCTTCAGCTTGATTTGGTGTTTAACCAGCGGCGTACATCCTTTCACGCCTATAAATTTCCCCAGCTCGTGTTTCAGAAACGCTTTCAGTCTCTCTTCCTGACTAGTCTCCAATTTAGAGATACTACCTATTATTTCCGTTTGGGTCTCAACCGCGTTCCTGGGCATATCGGGCTCTCGCAGGTCAATGGTTATCTGCCATTTATATAATAAATCCATCCCTAAAATAATCTGGGACATCATTCCCGGTAAGACCAGAAAATGTCCTTCCATGTCTTGGTTATCCACAGTACATTTGATATAAAACCTTCGGTTAATTGGTACTGTGGCCCCATTCGCTAAACACGCCCTTTGTCTGACCTCTTGTTGTGGAACATTCCATCTTGAACAATGATCGGCCACCTCCTCATTAATATAGGACCTAACTGATCCTGTGTCCACTAGTGCTGAGAACACTTGCCTCCCTATTGCAACCTTAAAATGTATCCTCGGGTCCACTGTGCCCTCGGTTGTGGAGGATACATCCTTTATTACAGGTATGTGTTCTATGACGTCCCAGCGGCTCCTGCTTGTCCGCTGGACGTCCGCTCGTTTCCCGGTTTCGTATTCCTGCATTGGCATTCTCGAGTCAGAATACCCTGTTTGCCACATCGCGAGCAGAATCGTTTAAAAGTGCCCCTACACTCGAAACGCCGGTGTCCCTTTTCACCGCATCTCCAACATACTTCTTGCTGATCTATATTCCGTGGCAATGCTCTATTCGCTTGTATGTAGTTTACAGTCTCTTTTGGTTCTATACTACATTTTCTCCGATCATCCCCTAACTCCTTCTGTAAATTTCCATACTCTTCGCAGAGTTGGATTAGGTCCGACAGAGAAGAGAAATCCCTGGGCCTAACGTACCGTCGGATTTCTGGCCGCAGGTTTCTATAAATTCTGTTCAATTCCTCTTGTTTGTTTATAACTTGACTCCTTCTGCACAGAGTCTGCAAAGCAATTATAAATTCCTTTGTGTCTTCCTGAGGGCCCTGCACCCTTTTCACGATTGAATCTAGGATATCCTGTCGATAGTTATTTGGAAGGAAATATAACTCAAAATCTGTTATAAAATCCGACCATGTTTGCCACTGTGTGTTATTGTTTCTATACCACAATAAGGCTTGGCCTTTCAATAATTCGGGCAATACCTGCAGACAATCTTCTTCTTCAATTCCATATGCTATCCTGAGCTCGGAAAATCGTTCTAAGAATTCCAGGCTGTCCCTTTTCCCTTCGAAGTGTACACCCCATTTACAGACCTGATCCATGAGTTTACCTCTGTCATTATTCTTCTCCATTTTGGATTTTCCCCCAGGTATTTCACTTCGTAAGAATTCGATTAACCGTTTTCTTAATTCGTCTACAGTACCTTTCGTTTCTAATCCCAACTTGGCAAGTTCCACTTCCAATTCGTCTTTTCGTTTGCTATATACCCACGATACTTTGCTACCGACCCCTGTAATATCTTCCTCTACCAATGACATTTTATTTGGCAATCAAAGAGAGCAATTTCTATCTAGTTTCCGTTACTTTAAATCTCGGGCGCCATTTTGTAACCTCCTTCCGCTTGAATGGTTAATTACAAGTGGGGAGGTTGTCACTTACTGTCCTCTTATGACAGTAACTGACCTGCTCGGGTTTCTTGAGGGTCCAGGTTCCCTTTTTATATAGGTTTTAAAATTGCTGTTTCTCTTTCGTGTGGATTGCCAAATAAAACAGATATTTCTTGCTTAACTAAGTTTATCAATTATCTCTATTTACATTTACACCAGCTATGTACAATCTATTTACAAAATGTTGCTAGGAACAGGCCGTTTTAATGTGTTCGTTTTCCGTGTATAAAATAACGCGCTAATTAGATGTTCTCCTATCGTCGGGAGTCTCCACCATCTGCGTGAGATGGTAGACAAGTTTTTGTCCCTAGGTCTAGAAATGAAATGAATCGCGACAATCTAAATATTTAGTACACTGTTAACTTCGACGGAGCGTGGGTCGTGTATTCGCTCTGACCTGTATTTCAGACGTAATTTCTTACGGAACGGGGTATAACGGACTAGGTTGATTTGTCAGCTATCGGCTATGACTGACTTAATAATTTCACACGTCGGTCTCGGAGAGAATCACAACGTAGCCCCTGAAATCAATTCGCAGACGCTGGATCGTATTCGTCCAAGCGATAAGGATTGATTTTTCCAGCGGTTTCGGCTGTGACTTTATTAACAATTCTACAAATCGGTCTCGGACAATATCCTAACTTAGTCTCTAGAAAAACAATTCGCAGAAGCTGGATCGTATTCGTCCAAGCTATCAGGATTGTTTTGTAGACTATTGAATTTATAAACAAAGTTCGAATTTGAAATCGGACTTATATACTGGAATGTTAATTCTCTAGAAAAACAATTCGCAGAAGCTGGATCGTATTCGCCCAAGCTATAAGGATTGATTTTCCCAGCGGTTTCGGCTGTGTGTTTATTCACAATTCTACAAATCGGTCTAGGACAAAATCCTAACTTAGTCTCTAGAAAAACAATTCGCAGAAACTGAATCGTATTCGTCCAAGCTATCAGGATTGTTTTGTAGACTATTGAATTTATAAAGAAAGTTCGAATTTGAAATCGGACTTATATCCTGGAATGTTAATTCAATGACTAGAATGGATTTTAAACGGCAATTAATACTCACTCTCTATTTCTCGGATTTGCACAATAGCAACGGCTTCTGGTTGTTTAGATTACGGCAGGTCAATCTCGGTGCTGGTCTGGCAAGTCAGTCCCCTTTCGCTATGAAATGGGCTTGCTTTTATACAGATCGCGGCGTGTGACGTAACGTGAACAGGTGACCGGCTGGCGAATTCTGTTCACCAGTTTTTATACATAGATGTGCACGAAGTTTGATCTCTTAACTTTGCCTATGTAATTCGATTCTACTGAGATATTCAAATTTATTTGTAAGTAATGAAGAATGCTTAATTACAGTATACTTCAAGCATTCTAAAATATATATACAAAGTAAAGTAAGTATGTTTTCGGATTTAAAAGAGTCTCTACATGAATGTCTTTGTTCAATATTGCACATTATACTAAGTGCCTTCCTTTGTTGGACGAAAAGTTTCTCTGGTGGAACACGCTGTTTCAATAACTTCATCAGTAGCCAATGTTTTCAATTTCCTCAACAAATAAATAGTACTTGATATTCTTCATTGACTTCACAGGTTGCTTATATATGAGTTACCCAATTGAGTCTGCTATGAATATTTAATCCAAGGAATTTAATATTGTGTGTATTACATTTTTAACCTATATTGTAAGATATATTCTGAGAGGGCTTTCGGAGACAGAGGAAAATATGATTTTGATATAGGTTTATTAGTACAGTCATTTTATAAAAAGTGGAACTTTTTTTGCCGACTTTTGGTTTGAATATACAGAAAGTTAGGAAATTTTCCGTAGATTACGAAAAAAATAGCGACTGAAAACCTCCAATCAAGGAAAATGTTGTAAATTATATATATACAATTTTCCGGGCTTTTCCGTTAATATCTTCGACACTATGCGTTTTAGAGAAAAAAGTTTCAAACAAAAGTTGTTCAGAATTAAATTTTACATGGGAATTGACTATTGCAATCTCAATTTCCATCGAATTTTCCAAGCATTGGATGGGAAAACAAAATAGTTTCGAATAAGAACTATATATGAGAAAAAATTGCATTTGGCTGGTAAATATGGTATGATAATTTCATATTGGGGTATATATCGTTACTGTGAATGATTATTATCAAGAATTTCCCATTATTTGCCCTAATTTTCCGGGTTAGGAAAATATTTTTTTTTTCAATCTTGAATGATATGTCGATTTTTAGGTTTTGTAAAGCTCTGATAACGATTTTTCAGTTCATTTTGTTGTGAAAAGTCATGAAATTCAATTGTAGCATCACTGCAATGAATTTGTGCGCAAGCGTTCAATCATATGATGCCCAAAATAACGCCACATATGCTCTGTTATTGAATACGTTAAACGTTATTATAAAATATTTACAGCTGAGCTGTGTATTCCGTGTAAACGATTATTTTATTGATATATTTGATTAAAAAATCGTTTAAGTGAAAAACAATTTGATTGTAACAACCTCGTTTTTAATATTAAATTGTTTGAATTAAAATTTTCGGATATATATTTTCAATGATTTTTCACGATGAAACAAAGTAAAAAAACATTTCCAGAACCCCAAAAAATATAAGAATTGATCTGTCACACGCCATAATCGAAAAAAAAAGTTTTCTATTCCTCGAATGTTTGTTTTCAATAACTTTTCACGACAAAATGAACTGAAAAATCGTTATCAGAGCTCTATAAAACCTAAAAATCGACATATCATACACTAAGATTGAAAAAAAATCAAAAATTTTCCTAACCCGGAAAATTAGGGCAAATATTGGAAAATTCTTAATTATGATCATTTACAGTAACGATTTATACCCCAATATAAAATTAATATACCATATTTACCAGCCAAATGCAATTTTTTCTCATATATAGTTCTTATTCGAAAATATTTTGTTATCCCATCCAATGCTTGGAAAATTCGATGAATTCAGAATAGTCGATTCCTATGTAAAATTTAATTCTGAACAACTTTTGTATACAATTTTTTTCTCTCAAACGCATAGTATTGAAGATATTAACGGAAAAGCCCGGAAAATTGTATATATATATATAATTTACGACATTTTCCTTGATTGGAGGTTTTCAGCCACTATTTTTATCGTAATCTACGGAACATTTCCTAACTTTCTGTATATTCAAACCAAAAGTCGGAAAAAAAGTTCCAAATCTCAAAAAAACCTATAAAATGACTGTACTATATCTGATCATTTGTGATATAAGTTTTTGAGACTTTCATGAAACTCTATTGATTCTATTGTATTTAATTTAAAATCTTTGGTTTGATTATGTAAAATGGTTAGATTATCTGAATTAGAAAAAGTATTACCTGCTTGTGAAAAAATGGTTTGCAAAGGTTGAGTCTGTTTCTTTATGTCTGCAAAAACCAAATTAGTTTTGGAAGTGTGGGAAACCGAGTAGAAATATTAAGTTTTTGAGGATTTTGGAAATTCGTTCTGTTATATTTTCAATAAATGGAAGATAGGCAGTGTATAAAGCAGGAGGGTGGGTTTGTAGTTCAAGTTGATTCGAAATTTTAGGCGGAATGTATCACTTTATGGCTTTTTGAATGTTGTAATGAGAGGAATTATTTGATAATGAGACAGTTGGAAGATGTTTTGATTCTGATTTTAAGGATTGAGATTCCAAAATGATCTCTCTCACCACCTCCCTGCCCAAAAGCAATCTGTCATAAACTCCTTGGTCCACAGAGCTGTCTACTTATCTCAACCTCAATCTTTGAAATCAGAAACAAAACATCTTTCATCTGTCTTATTATCAGATAATTTCTCCCGTTACAACATTCCAAAAGCCATAGAGAAATACACTTCGCCTAAGATTTCGAATAAACACTAGCCCCCCCCCCCCACTCTCATGCTTTATTCACTGCCTATCTTCCATATATTGAAAATATAACATCGAATTTCCAAAATCCTTGAAAAATATAATATTTCTACTCGGTTTCCCACACTTCCACAACTATCTCAGTTTTACAAGCCTTCTATCAGCAAAAAATCCATGAAGCTATAGGTATCCTAAAACATCCAAATAATCTACACCTTGACACAAGATATTACCTTCCTAACATTTGGAAACCCATCCTCAAAAATTCCACTTTGCACATGTAGTCCAGAAGGCCATAGTAAAAAAAAATATGTAGTCAGCTAGAATTTCAAATTTTTTTTCGCATTTTGTTCCAAATACCCCATAGATCATTCACGACTATCAAGACCGCGTGGGTCGACCTTTCTACCCCCTCAAAACGGGGTTTCAACCCCTCAGAGGAGTATTCTTATAAAAACAGTCCAAAATTAATGAATTGAGAGCCGAAAATGACCCTTCGTATGTATTTTGGGTCTCTGATTACGATTCCACAGCTAGTTTCCCCGGGAAACTCCCTCCAGATGGGAAATTTGTAAAATTTATATGTAATACATATATTATAGTTTTGTTGCAAAAATGACCTTTAGTAAGTTTTTTGGGTCGCTGATCACGATTCCGGTGTAGCTTTTCCCAAAAAAGTCGGAAAATTCGGGAAATTTGAGATTTTCCTGAGACGGTGGTGAATAATAAAGTATACCTTTGTTGCAAAAATGACCTCCAGTAGGTTTTTTGGGTCGCTGATCACGATTCCGCAGTTCCAACAAACTCTCCAGATGGAAATTTCGAGAAATTTGAGGTTTTCCTGAGACGGTTAAGAATAATAAAGTATAATTTTGTTGCAAAAATGACCTCTAGTCATGACATCTAGTCATTTTTGCAACAAAATTATACTTTATTATTCATAAGCGTCTCAGGAAAATCTCAAATTTCACGGATTTCCCATCTGGAGAGTTTTCTTTTGAGAAAAATATAAGCGGATTCGTGATCAGCGATCCAAAAAAACTACTAGAGGTCATTTTTGCAACAAAATTATACTTCATTATTCATAACCGTCTCAGGAAAATCTCACATTTCCAGAATTTTCGAACTGGAGAGAGTTTTTTTGGTAAAATAATAGACGGAATCGTGATCAGCGACCCAAAAAACCTACTAGAGGTCATTTTTGCAACAAAATTATACTTTATTATCCATAACAGTCTCAGGAAAATCTCAAATTTCCCGAATTTTCCAACTGAAGAGAATTTTTTTGGAAAAATAACAAACGGAATCGTGATCAGCGACCCAAAAAACCTACTATAGGTCATTTCTGCAACAAAATTATACTTTATTATTCACAACCGTCTAAGCAAAATCTCAAATTTCCAGAATTTTCCATCTGGAGAGAGTTTTTTTCAAAAAGTAATAGCTGAATCGTGATTAGCGACCCAAAAAACCTACTAAAGGTAATTTTTGCAACAAAATTATGAATTATATATTATATACAAATTTTCCAAATTTCCCATCTGGAGGGAGTTTTCCGAGAAAACTGACTGCGGAATCGTGATCAGCGACCCAAAAAACATAGTAGGGGTCATTTTCGGCTCTCAATTCATTAATTTTGGATTGTTTTCAGAAGAATGCTCCTCAGGGGGGTTGGAACCCCGTTTTGGGGGAGTAGAAAGGTCGACCTCCGCGGTCCTGATAATCATGAATGATGTATGGGGTATAAGGAACAAAATGCAGAAAATTTTTTGAAATTCTAGCTTCCTATATATTTTTTTTCCGGTTCGTTGCCTGAACTAATGATCACACAACGCCAGGATCAGGTGTCAGAACGGAGTTAACCACCGGAATAAAGGCAGTGAACTGTGTAGCGTGGAGAATTTTTTCCTACAATAAATGAGGCTACAGAAACCAGTATGCCATCTGTAATGGTTGGCGAAACGTGGGCATCAAGTCGTGCTGTTGTGACGCGGAATCCCCCCGGAAGTAATGATTTTGGAATACGGCATGATTAAAAGTTTCGGCTTACGGAAACAAAATATAAATAAATTGAATTTTGTATTATATACGGGTAAATACTGTATAATAAGAATATTATTGTTGTTTAGGTTAATTAATTTTGTTATTTGATCTAGCGAAAAACCATCATTGATAAGTATTCGTTTTATTGTGTCCAATTCAATAGTGAGGTGTTGTCTTAACAATGATATTGAAAATGCTCTATGAATCATTGAGTGATGTCCTGACAATTCAAGGCTACGGAAGACTACACGATAATTGAACAAGAATCTGGAAAATCGTGGACATTTGAAGTTTGATGATTGTAATGCGATGATTCCGAAGCTTTTAAAAGATGAGACAATACGGTCGTGTTGAGAATACACAAGGACTGTGCGCTATAACTTTCAATATTGAAATGTATCTATAAACAGCGGAATTGCTGGAGTACTTATATAGAATAATGGAACAAACACAATCACATTAATATCTAAAGTTTCTAAATAAAAAGTCCCGTTTGCGTGTAAATCAACGTATATACTTGGAATCTTACAAAGAATATTCAATTGGACGTATTTTCCAAAACTTACCTGACACATACTGAAATTATAGTCTAGTCAAAATAATCCAAATAAATAAAAAATGAAGAAATTTTGCTGCTATTCATGGATTTGGACGTTTTTCTGCTCAAAATGTTCGGGAAAGCGGTACGAGTCAGGAGACCCTATTTTAAACCTGCGCTTTTCATTTTCCGAATTGTTAACTAACAATTAAGCCTTCTGTAATTGTTGATTTGGACCGATAATTAACAGATATATTTCATGGAACAATATATGAGGAAATTTGCTGAAAATGGTTACTCGGTGGGTTTTCAAGGTCGCTGATCACGAATCTAACATCAGAATAGGAAAATTCGACACTCTTGGCCAGAAAACTCGACGTTTTCATGGAAATTAACAAAATCTGTAAATGTTGAATTAAGGACGTCAAAAAATTCACTCGGGGGGTTTTCGAGGTCGCTGATCATGAATCCGATATCAGATTCGGAAAATTCGACACCCAAGGCCGGAAAACTCAACATTTTCATGGAAATTACCAAAACCTGTAAATGTTGAATTAAGGACGTCAAAAAATTCAATCGGGGGGTTTTCGAGGTCGCTGATCATGAATCATGAAATAAAAAATTTCTTACGAAGCATTTGAGGGCGCATAATATCACTAAAAGTGACAAGTTTAGGGTTGCAAAACAACTTTGTTCGTTTATTGTGAGTAATATGTCTCTATTTGGGTTTTTGGGGTCTCCGATCAACATCCGTTTTTTGAGATTAAAATGTTTGCTGGATTTTTTGGGACTTATTTTTAGTAAATATGTTTAACATTATCGTCGGTAGGTCGTGCTTTACGAGACTCGGGTTTCTCACAATTAAAACTTGATCATTTACTGTACAATGAATCTTGAGAAAAATTTGAAATTCTCAGAAACATCATCTTTTAAATATCGGGATTATTGTAAGAGAATATCTTCTGACTCCAGTTAAAGTATTCGAAAGAATTCGACATTGTTTGCTGGAAAACTTGACATTTTCAAAATCTGTAAGTGTTGAATTAGGAGCATACAAAACATTCACTAATTCATAATTTATTTGAAAAATTCGTAATTCATAATCAATTAACAGATTTGGGTTTTATTTTTCCATGAAAATGTCTAGTTTTCCGGTCGACGGTATAGAATTTTCCGATTCTGATATCGGATTCGTGATCAGCGACCTCGAAAAAGCGCGAGTGAATTTTCTTACGTCCATGATTCAACATTTACAGATTTTGATAATTTCCATGAAAATGTCAAGTTTTCCGGTCAACAGTATAGAATTTTCCGATTCTGAAATCGGATTCGTGATCAGTGACCTCGAAAACCCCCGAGTGAATTTTCTTACGTCCATGATTCAACATTTACAGATTCCCATGAAAATATCGAGTTTCCCGGGCAAGAGTGTCGAATTTTCCGATTCTGATGTTGGATTCGTGATCAGCGACCTTGAAAACCCCCGAGTAACCATTTTCAGCCTATTTCCTCATATATTGTTCCATGAAATATATTTGTTAATTATCGGTTCAAATCAACAATTAAAAAAGGCTCAATTGTTAGTTAACAAATCGGAAAATATAAAGCGCAGGTTTTAAATGAGGTCTCCTGACTCGTACCGCTTTCCCGAACATTTTGAGCCCAAAAACGTCCAAATCCATCAATAGCAGCAAAATTTCGAAGTGAAAGTCGTATCTTTACTAGACTAACTATTTTTGAAAGATGTCGTTCATATAGACAGATTTTGAACAATTATATTGACATGTCAACTGAACTCAATGCGACGAATTACATGCACAATCCTTCCTTTAATGGCACAAAAGTTGTCATAATATTATGTTTGTTTTCATCACCCTCCGAAGGTGCGAAATCTCTGAATTTTAACTTAGTATACTACAATAACTTGACAAGAATTTTCATCAAGTAACGGCTCCATCAATTCACTGAACATTATTGTTACATAAATAGGTATGACTATGACAGGTCAGGTTAGGTTAGGTTATCGTTTTTCATGCAATACAGAGGGAACCGTAGACCCTATTCCAGATGCATCAAGGAAGAATTGAGATATTCTCCGGATTTTGAAGTTTTTTCAACTATTCAGTCAACTAAATTCATAATGTTATGAAATGGGAATAAGTGATTACAGGCAATTGCTCATCATAGCATATCAAACAGTCGAGGCATTTGATACACAATTACGGCATTGTATACGTTTGTTCTTAATAATATTAACGAATCAAATGCAAATTTTATACTATTTTCTGTATAATCTGATACATTATTGCAGAAAACTGAAAATCATAAATGTATGTTCCCATACTTATGTAGATCACAAATAAGCTCTTCTTCGCTGCCAAATACTTTGGTCTGAATAATTCATTGTTACAAATGTCAAGAATGAATATGGGAACTATGAAATTTACATTTCATTATTTTTCTGTCAACAAGATGACACATGTAAATTATTAACAATGGGAAGATGAGGATTTAAATAGCGGTACAATAGGCCTTAGGCTAAAAATTACTTAGGGCCCCTTAACAGAATATTCAGCATATTTTATTGTGAACATTTGTTTGATAAAGTAAAATTTGAAACAAAATGAGCTAGTTTTCAAAGGTATATATATTTATTTAAAAAAAAAAATGCCTATACCTTACAAAAATTAAATAGGTACAATAGGCCGAAGACTGAAGATTACTTAGGGCTATACCGAATATTCAGCTTATTTTATGGTGAACATTTGTTTGATAACGTAAAATTTTAAACTAGTGTGTGTGTGTGTGTGTGTGTGTGTGTGTGTGTGTGTGTGTGTGTGTGTGTGTGTGTGTGTGTGTGTGTGTGTGTGTGTGTGTGTGTGTGTGTGTGTGTGTGTGTGTGTGTGTGTGTGTGTGTGTGTGTGTGTGTGTGTGTGTGTGTGTGTGTGTGTGTGTGTGTGTGTGTGTGTGTGTGTGTGTGTGTGTGTGTGTGTGTGTGTGTGTGTGTGTGTGTGTGTGTGTGTGTGTGTGTGTGTGTGTGTGTGTGTGTGTGTGTGTGTGTGTGTGTGTGTGTGTGTGTGTGTGTGTGTGTGTGTGTGTGTGTGTGTGTGTGTGTGTGTGTGTGTGTGTGTGTGTGTGTGTGTGTGTGTGTGTGTGTGTGTGTGTGTGTGTGTGTGTGTGTGTGTGTGTGTGTGTGTGTGTGTGTGTGTGTGTGTGTGTGTGTGTGTGTGTGTGTGTGTGTGTGTGTGTGTGTGTGTGTGTGTGTGTGTGTGTGTGTGTGTGTGTGTGTGTGTGTGTGTGTGTGTGTGTGTGTGTGTGTGTGTGTGTGTGTGTGTGTGTGTGTGTGTGTGTGTGTGTGTGTGTGTGTGTGTGTGTGTGTGTGTGTGTGTGTGTGTGTGTGTGTGTGTGTGTGTGTGTGTGTGTGTGTGTGTGTGTGTGTGTGTGTGTGTGTGTGTGTGTGTGTGTGTGTGTGTGTGTGTGTGTGTGTGTGTGTGTGTGTGTGTGTGTGTGTGTGTGTGTGTGTGTGTGTGTGTGTGTGTGTGTGTGTGTGTGTGTGTGTGTGTGTGTGTGTGTGTGTGTGTGTGTGTGTGTGTGTGTGTGTGTGTGTGTGTGTGTGTGTGTGTGTGTGTGTGTGTGTGTGTGTGTGTGTGTGTGTGTGTGTGTGTGTGTGTGTGTGTGTGTGTGTGTGTGTGTGTGTGTGTGTGTGTGTGTGTGTGTGTGTGTGTGTGTGTGTGTGTGTGTGTGTGTGTGTGTGTGTGTGTGTGTGTGTGTGTGTGTGTGTGTGTGTGTGTGTGTGTGTGTGTGTGTGTGTGTGTGTGTGTGTGTGTGTGTGTGTGTGTGTGTGTGTGTGTGTGTGTGTGTGTGTGTGTGTGTGTGTGTGTGTGTGTGTGTGTGTGTGTGTGTGTGTGTGTGTGTGTGTGTGTGTGTGTGTGTGTGTGTGTGTGTGTGTGTGTGTGTGTGTGTGTGTGTGTGTGTGTGTGTGTGTGTGTGTGTGTGTGTGTGTGTGTGTGTGTGTGTGTGTGTGTGTGTGTGTGTGTGTGTGTGTGTGTGTGTGTGTGTGTGTGTGTGTGTGTGTGTGTGTGTGTGTGTGTGTGTGTGTGTGTGTGTGTGTGTGTGTGTGTGTGTGTGTGTGTGTGTGTGTGTGTGTGTGTGTGTGTGTGTGTGTGTGTGTGTGTGTGTGTGTGTGTGTGTGTGTGTGTGTGTGTGTGTGTGTGTGTGTGTGTGTGTGTGTGTGTGTGTGTGTGTGTGTGTGTGTGTGTGTGTGTGTGTGTGTGTGTGTGTGTGTGTGTGTGTGTGTGTGTGTGTGTGTGTGTGTGTGTGTGTGTGTGTGTGTGTGTGTGTGTGTGTGTGTGTGTGTGTGTGTGTGTGTGTGTGTGTGTGTGTGTGTGTGTGTGTGTGTGTGTGTGTGTGTGTGTGTGTGTGTGTGTGTGTGTGTGTGTGTGTGTGTGTGTGTGTGTGTGTGTGTGTGTGTGTGTGTGTGTGTGTGTGTGTGTGTGTGTGTGTGTGTGTGTGTGTGTGTGTGTGTGTGTGTGTGTGTGTGTGTGTGTGTGTGTGTGTGTGTGTGTGTGTGTGTGTGTGTGTGTGTGTGTGTGTGTGTGTGTGTGTGTGTGTGTGTGTGTGTGTGTGTGTGTGTGTGTGTGTGTGTGTGTGTGTGTGTGTGTGTGTGTGTGTGTGTGTGTGTGTGTGTGTGTGTGTGTGTGTGTGTGTGTGTGTGTGTGTGTGTGTGTGTGTGTGTGTGTGTGTGTGTGTGTGTGTGTGTGTGTGTGTGTGTGTGTGTGTGTGTGTGTGTGTGTGTGTGTGTGTGTGTGTGTGTGTGTGTGTGTGTGTGTGTGTGTGTGTGTGTGTGTGTGTGTGTGTGTGTGTGTGTGTGTGTGTGTGTGTGTGTGTGTGTGTGTGTGTGTGTGTGTGTGTGTGTGTGTGTGTGTGTGTGTGTGTGTGTGTGTGTATGTGTGTGTGTGTGTGTGTGTGTGTGTGTGTGTGTGTGTGTGTGTGTGTGTGTGTGTGTGTGTGTGTGTGTGTGTGTGTGTGTGTGTGTGTGTGTGTGTGTGTGTGTGTGTGTGTAACCCTGCACTATGGCCCCCGTTCTACTTGTGGCATCATACACTCGGATGCTACAGCTAAAGTGATACTTCAGATACCTATAGTCCCAGAAATTTGAATCCGATGCAACTTCGCGCCTTTATATGATATACGGCAACATTGAAGTGGGAGATATTGGCGCCAAATGTGTAAAAGCAAATGTGTATCGTATTCCACAATACAGGCTATTGCATACCAATATATAACCTGAACTGTGGATTCAACTGTAAAAACGCGCCCTCTACAATACACACGCCCAATTGAAGTGAACTAAACGACGGTCGACTGCAGCAATAAAGTTTCTTTAACATCTTAGTAGGGTATATTCAGGTAACTTCGTCTCGAAGGATTCGTACAGTCTTCCAATATACAATTTAGGTACATTTTAAAATGAATAATGTTGAAGTTGAAATTAAAAATATTAAAATACAAAACTCACTAGAAAAACCGAAACAAAAAATAGCAAACGAATTAAATATTTACTCCATTAATATGGCATGTGTATTAAAAAAGTCGAGAAAAATCGCAATATCAATTACAAACCTAAAAGTCAGAAATGTTTAATCGGGTCTATCTCAAATTTTAGAGATCACACGAAAATGGAGATTGTTTTTGCATCGTGTTCAAGATGGACACGTCGTTAGTAAGAACAAAAAAACAGTAAAAAACCAATTTCAATTAACAAATGTAATGTTTTTTATAACAAGTGGAATATTTCGGGCTCTTTCAATCCAAACTTTCTGAAACTTGGTGGGTTTTTGGTCCGCTGAACCGAATCTTAAGTCGGAAATGGGAAATCCGGTCCGTTTGCTAGATAGCCCGGCAAATTTATCAATTCTTAGCAACAATCAAAATGTTTTCTCGGACTGTGGTATTGAAATGATAAGATGCCGTGTCCATGTCACGTTCGTTTTACCATTTTTGAAGGAAATTTGGAATTGCTCTCAACTTTTCGTTTTTTCCGAGAACTAATCCCCTCGTGAATATCATGAGATACATTACATTGATTGAGGGCAATGTTTATAATGAAAAAATAATGTCAAAACTTGAAAAGACACCAGAAATAAAATTTTGTTTATATTTCAATCTCAAGCTTTGCAATCAGGTTAACCCATCAATATCTTTTACAACGATACACTCCAAATTTCTATAAATAAGATTTACTATAACACATTCTTGTAAAACATGTCGCGGCTAATAATATGTACCTGACATACATGAAATACAATATCTTTTATATGATGGGAATTTGGCATGACGTTGTACAGACTGTCAGGAATACGATTATCTAACCACTTATCTAGGTAAACTCCATAGATTGCAAACGATTAACCCGTTTGTTTGCTTCTGTATTGAGAAAATATATTCCTTTTCCACTCAGATGATACACTCTATTTATGTTCAAGATTTTTCAATTAACCTCAAAATTTACGGTGTTTGATGTTAGTGTTATTAGACTTCTGATTCTATTTTAGCCATATGCAACAAAAGAATCATTTTTGATTCTTTGATTTCAATTGCCCTTCTCATTTTTTCTCACAAAATTCGAAATTAGCATATTCAGTCAGCTCCACATAAATACATATCATTCTCTGCCTTGTATTTCACAAATTTGTTCGTGTACTTCAGAATTTTCAGGGATGTGTTCGATTGCGATCCATTCGAACAGTTGTGTATTCAATGCAGCCTTTAAATTATGATCATGTGTCTGGCTTGCAATTCAAGTCATTATTACCAAAATATGAATCTTCCCAAATTATAAGAATTTGTACATTTTATATTACCGACTTCATTTTTGTCAATATGTAAAACTACATTATTCTCAGTTCCTCTATTAAAAAAGGTTATAGTGAAAGCTTAATTATCTTTATGTAAGAAAATGATCTCATACATTGTTCAATATCGCTAATTTCTTGAAACAAATCGATTCTGCACTTCCGACAAATAAACTGGTCAATGATACATAAGTTTGAATTGAACAAATAATACTATAATACCAAGAAGACTTTAGAATAATTTTGAAAGATCAACAGATCAAATATTCAAATTAAAATGGCTCTGATTGGAAGATACATACTCTTAAGAATAACAAGAGGGAATAATTAGAGGAGTTATGTTTGAATCTCAGTTTCTAATTTTCATTCATCTCTACAAAATTGTGAAAGACAAGTGAAGGAGTGTTCAAATTTATCGTTTTATAGAGAATTCCTAATGTGGAAATAATTAAGATAGACCTGAAATCTAACCAAATTAAAAATATGTAGATGTTCCAATTGAACATATCCATTTCCCGATATTTTACCAGGCCTGATTCATCAAGTTTTTGATAACGGCTTGTACAATTCAGAATAAGCGTAGGCAAATGAGTAAATATTCCACTTCCTACTATAACTTATTCATAATTTATATTCGTATTGCCAAATAGTCGCATTCAGTTGAGGGTACAAACTACCTGGAGATTTAATATTCTCGGGTCAGTTTATTACTATCACTAAGTTAGAGAAATGCGTTGAAGAAAATATTAAATTGCGGCTATTGAACTATTACTCCTGGATCGTCGGAAATATCATAATTTAATGTTATACTATTCTATTATTTCGGATAGCAAAGAAAATAACCTATATCTTATACAGGGTGATTGATTGAGAAAGTTCATTATTTATATGATATCCAAAATCTGATCAGATTTAGTGCAGTCTTCTAAATACAATGCCCTAAATCTATAAATTTCTCTCCTACCATACTGTTGTTTTTATTCTCTCATATCAATTTTCATCACAAAGAAGCACAATAATAAACTTTTGACAAAGAAAATAGTAGTCTATGAAAAGCCATAAAATATCCTTGCTTCATTTGTAATAAAATGAATCACATTTCATGTTTTCTCAATCATAATTACAAATTTTAATTGATTTTTCTTTCTCTTATATTTATTTCATAGCATACTTGTTATTCTGTTTTCTACTTTCTTGTGTAAACAACGTATAAGAAAATATTGATTACTATATTAAATAACTGATTGTTGTAGCCGTTATTTCATGGCAATTCATCATATTCATAGAGGAAATGAACAAACACAGTATACGAAGTATACTATCAGTGTATACAATATATATACTATCAGACGGTAAATGCTCTATAATGTTACCAATTCACTACATTATTCTAAGAACTATGTAACATTGTTTGAGAATACATCGGTCTACTGAATGAGATTAACCTCAAATAGGCTGGAATGGATAAGGTTCACTTGGTCATTAAGTAGGCAAATTGTCGGATCATTTTCATGTTTGAAGATATCAAGTGATTCGAATAAATTTAGTTCTGAGCCTTTCGTACAGAGATTTAGGATTCTTGTTCATTAATATCCTAGAAACTGTGCTTCTTTTCCAAAAGATGATTAGCAAACCTTTGCTGATCTGATTTTTGTGAATCAAAAGATCTCAAATATTCTCTATACCTAATATTTATTGAGCAGATCTGGCCTACAAAATCTGAGCCTAGATGCAAATTTTTGTTCATTAATATCCTCAAATCTTACTAAAATTAGTGGTATTATACACAGAAGACACAGTGTGTGTTCATTTCCTTTATCAAGATTATTGTTTTAAATTAATTTCTTTCGAAAAGAGATTTGTTTTCTGTTCTGTAGAACAATAAAGATGCTTGACCCAGTATGAATTATATATAAAATTTCTCGGGAAATAGGTCACATTAACACTTTGTTTTAAAATTTTTGTCTTTACATACGTTTCGGTCTCACGACCATCATCATAAGACTTATTATGTCAAAAAGGGTTTATTAAAACTAATTATAGCACAAGCGTCCATATCGCACAATTTTCAATTCAAAAGCCCACGCCGTCGAAACGAACAGAGCCACGAAATCGAAATTGTATTAAAACAGAGTGTTAATGTGACCTATTTCCCGAGAATTTTTATATATAGTTCTGTAGAACTATATTCTCAGTACTTTGCTAACAACTTTCATTTGCGAAATCAATGATCACGCGATTTTGGCGGGAAATTAAACATACCCACGGATTCCTGCAGTATTTCCATAACATTTTCCATTTATCTAAATTAAGGGGTAGTAAGAGGTCTATAATCTTCTTCAATTTTCATTTGATCATAGCTTTTCGTCGTATGTAATTTTCATTTGATCATAGCTTTTCGTCGTATGTGGAAAATAAACCAAAAAGAAACAATAAGAATAATTTTCATATAATATGAAGTTATAAAGTTATAGATGCTACCAATATTAGTTACTTCGAAAATTATTAGTTTCCTAGTCTTATTCAACTAGTCTGAAATCAAAACATATAATCGTCAATAAACTAAACAAAATATTACCGTATCGGTAACATATAAATGGGTAGGTATCTATTGAACAAAATGACGATCCAAGTTTGGTTTTCATTAGCTTAATACATCAAATCTCTAACTATGTATGTCACTATGTGGGAAAATATTTGAATAATAATAAAAATGAAACGCTACATTTCCATAATTTCATGGTGACAATAAGCAGACTGATCATATTCATCATAATAAATCTGCAGGTACTTCGCATCCCCCCGGGTCGACCAGTATTCATCAATAAGAACAGAACTTCTAAGAGAGTTATAGAAGGAACTGGAAATTCACACATTTAGCTATTTGCCCCATACCATTTTGATAACAGAGCAATAACATGATAATCTATTGACAAAAAAAATCTTCGAAAATCCATAAAATATGTAGTATTAAAAAACCATAGTTACATTATGAATATAAGGAAATTATCAACAGATAATCACATAATATTGTTTTCGATTGTGTATATCATTTTGAAATCACATTTATTTATTACTACCTATTCAAATAGTTTGCTTAAAATTTTGGTTGAATAAATAAATAATAAAAATTCACCTAAAATTTTGTTCTTTGTCGGTTAAAAGTTTTCATAGCTAACATGGATTATTACTTAGAGAACAATTTCATTGTATTTATAAGCTTCCAATTTCAACTGTAATAACTTCATTCTGGAACATTTTAAATTCTCTTCATTATTTATTTATTTATGAATTATTACAAAATTTGTGACTAATATTCTCATCAAGAAATTTATTTACTAAAATTCTAATCCATATCTAGTTGATTAGGTATTGGTTTCTCTGAAATTATAGATAGAAAAAAGACAAGCCTAACGAACATCAAAAGCAGCTATTTCTATTATTGATTGATTACAGGATTGATTGAGATGGAACATTACAAGCGTTGAGTATTCTAAAAATAAAAACAGTTTTGATAACTTGTATACATGGAAGTATAATCATTTTTGCCTGATATGAATTCTGCATTTTCAATCTGTTCAGTTATAAACCATAAATTTTGTAATCTTACCATGGGTTGTCTCTATATATCTGATAGTGATTGTATTAAAGTTCCATAAAATACATGAAGAGTTTTATTTATTCATCAGTAATAGAACATAGCTACATAGATGAAAGTCAAAATCTTTCTTGTACATTATTAGCGAGTACATGTTTACCCCATTTAAGTATACATTTTTTGATAAAAATTGGCTTCTTATTTTTACAGGTATAATTGGAAGTTTGAAATAGATAATGTAAATAAATAAATGATATTAGTGAATACAACTTTATTCAATTGATAAATTTTCACCTTTATCGTTATTTAGATGAAATTATATAAGTATATTTTGACAATTCTTCATTTTTATTTTTTATAAGGAATATTATTAATGAAATTATTGAATTTTTATGGTTTTTGAATATAAAAAATTTATTTGTATTTATAATCAAGAATAACAAATTTGGGTCGATTTCGACAATGCATTACCGAATAATGAATTTTTTTTATTTGCTTCAAAAATTGCACATGGAAAAATGCATTTTTTCAATGCAGAAATGCTGTTTCTCATTTGTATGAGACTCAGAAAGTGGGCAAATGGAGTAAATGCATCAAGGAATCGGATGCAAAAAACCGCATCTCGATCCATCTTACTGCACAGGTTTTCGTATCTTTATACTATTTTTGTGTTAATTTTCCTCAACTATATCTCCGGACTCCGACAAGGTTCATCAGTGGTGTAGCATATGATTGTTGTGTGATGTTTTGATAAACAAGTAACTGAAGTACCGAAGAGATTTTTCAACGAATATGTGTTACTCCGATTCTCATAGAGTAACGGGTACCCGAGTAACGAATAGTTACTTTCTGACATCACTAGTGCAAAGTAAAAACAGTACGTTTTGTGTACTTTCAGAAGTTGTGGAAACAGACGAATTTCATCGAAAAAACATCATCAAACTGATATGAGCATGATTTCAAGTAATATTTTGATACTACTTTACCATAGATGTTAGCCTATGTTGAAGGTCCCCGGCGCACTTACTTTCTCATTATGAAAAGGTACCTTGAAAATGTTAATTTTTCAATGTAAAATAGCTTAAACATATCTTGAAGATATATGAAGTAGTTTCAGAATAGTACTTGAAAGTTTTTTCAATTTTTGATCTAATAACCTGTATATCACGACATAGAAACCTTTTGCACTAAGTCTTCACATTCTGAGTCAAATATTTAGTCCAGTAAATGAAGGTATTAATATTTGAATTTTTTTGTTATTAGCCGATATTGATATTGATTGAACAAAGTGCGGGGGTTTATTTTCCTGACTAATTGTTTATATTGTTAATAAACAATAATTAGTATTAAACAAATGCATGTTCTCAGAGCATTATAAGAAAAAATCAAAAAGTTCAGGTTTTAAGCAAGTAACTGAACATTTTCAAGTGTTAAAGTAATAAACAAAGGTTCACAAAGCTCACTCAATGTTCATAAACAATTTGTTAATTAATAAATTAACGAAAAAATGAAATTTAGCCCGCTTGCGCGATATTAGAATCGATTTCGGATATTTTTAACTCGATGAAAAAGAATTTGTTGATATAATTGCAATAAATTGTTTATTTCGTTTGTTAATGAACAATTTATTGATTAACAAATAAACGAAAAAATGAAATTACGTCTGGTTATGCGATTTTGGACTCGATTTCGAATGTTTTCAACTCGATGAACACGAATTATTTGATATAATTGCAATAAATTGTTTATTTCAGTTGTTAATAAGCAATTTGTTAATTAACAAATAAACTAAAAAATGAAATTAGCTGGTTATGGGATATTGGACTCGAATTCGGATATTTTTAACTCGATGAACACAAATTCGGTAATATAATTGCAATAAATTGTTTATTTCATTTGTTGATGAACAATTTGTTTATTAACAAATTGTTTATTAACAAAAGATTGCAATTATTAAATCACCTAATTCGTGTTCATCAAGTTGAAAATGTCAGAAATCGAGTCCAATATCACATAACCAGACCTAATTCCATTTTTTCGTTTATTTGTTAATTAGCAAATTGTTCATTAACAAATGAAATAAACAATTTATTGCAATTACATTACCAAATTCGTGTTCATCGAGTTGTAAATTTCCGAAATCGAGTCCAATATCGCATAACCAGACCTAATTTCATTTTTTCGTTTATTTGTTAATTAACAAATTGTTTATTAACAAACTGTTTATTAACAAATGAAATAAACAATTTATTGCAATCATATTACCGAATTCGGGTTCATCGAGTTAAAAATATTTGAAATCGAGTCCAATATCGCATAACCAGACCTAATTTCATTTTTTCGTTCATTTGGTAATTAACAAATTATTCATTAACAAAGAAATAAACAATTTATTGCAATTATATTACCGAATTCGTGTTCATCGAATTGAAAATATTCGAAATCGAGTCTAATATCGCATAGGTCATACCTAATTTCATTTTTTCGTTTATTTGTTAATTAACAAATGAAATAAATAATTTATTGCAATCATATTACCGAATTCGGGTTCATCGAGTTAAAAATATAAGAAATCGAGTCCAATATCGCATAAATAGACCTAATTTAATTTTTTCGTTTATTTGTTAATTAACAAATTGTTTATTAACAAATTGTTTTTTAACAAATAAAATAAACAATTCATTGCCATTATGTTACCGAATCCGGGTTCATCGAGTTAAAAATATTCGAAATCGAGTCCAATATCGCATAACCAGACCTAATTTCATTTTTTCGTTTATTTGTTAATTAACAAATTGTTCATAAACGAATGGAATAAACAATTTCTCGCAATTATATTACCGAATTCGTGTTCATCGAGTTGAAAATATCCGAAATCGAGTCCAATATCGCATAACCAGACCTAATTTCATTTTTTCGTTTATTTGTTAATTAACAAATTGTTTATGAACATTGAGGGAGCTTTGTGAACCTTTGTTTATTACTTTAACGCTTGAAAATATTCAATTACTTGCTTAAAACCTCTACTTTTTAATTTTTTCTTACAATGCTCTGAGACACGCATTTTTTTGACACTACTTATTGTTTATTAACAATATAAACAAATATTCAGAAAAATAAACCCCCGCACTCTGTTCTAGACATCATTACGAAGGAAATGAGCCCTCACAGATCAAAATCGGCTCATTACAAAAAAAATTAATATTCAGGTCGATTTTGGACTTCATTTACTGGACTAATTATACAGCTTGGCGTATGTTCAATTATTAATGATATTTTCCTCGAAGTACAAAATGATGTGAATTTTCAATATGACCCCAGACCTCATGAATTTCATATCCATGTACTTGTTCTGTATGTAAGATTCACCTTCAGACACGTATTAACTATAATTTCAACGGCGCAGTAGGTTTTCTAATATTCAATTTTGTAACAGTGAAAGACTGCAACATATATAATTGATAACTAAATATACACACGTGGAATGAAAACTACATTTGCAGTGACATCCATATTCACACTGCAACTGTTGTACATTTCTTGTGGCATCTTTTATACACATCCGATTTGTTGTGGCAACGATGCCACAATTTAGGAAAATAAGGGGTACGTATCTTCCCTGAAATGGAGTGTATCGTGACGCAAGTCAGTGTGCAGTGTTGCTAAATTCAATTGGCACTCCGCTACAGCTAGTATTTCCATGTGACCACGATCGATGTTATAGTCTGGATGCCACAGTAAATACGGGGGCGTGTAATTGTGTGTGTGTGTGTGTGTGTGTGTGTGTGTGTGTGTGTGTGTGTGTGTGTGTGTGTGTGTGTGTGTGTGTGTGTGTGTGTGTGTGTGTGTGTGTGTGTGTGTGTGTGTGTGTGTGTGTGTGTGTGTGTGTGTGTGTGTGTGTGTGTGTGTGTGTGTGTGTGTGTGTGTGTGTGTGTGTGTGTGTGTGTGTGTGTGTGTGTGTGTGTGTGTGTGTGTGTGTGTGTGTGTGTGTGTGTGTGTGTGTGTGTGTGTGTGTGTGTGTGTGTGTGTGTGTGTGTGTGTGTGTGTGTGTGTGTGTGTGTGTGTGTGTGTGTGTGTGTGTGTGTGTGTGTGTGTGTGTGTGTGTGTGTGTGTGTGTGTGTGTGTGTGTGTGTGTGTGTGTGTGTGTGTGTGTGTGTGTGTGTGTGTGTGTGTGTGTGTGTGTGTGTGTGTGTGTGTGTGTGTGTGTGTGTGTGTGTGTGTGTGTGTGTGTGTGTGTGTGTGTGTGTGTGTGTGTGTGTGTGTGTGTGTGTGTGTGTGTGTGTGTGTGTGTGTGTGTGTGTGTGTGTGTGTGTGTGTGTGTGTGTGTGTGTGTGTGTGTGTGTGTGTGTGTGTGTGTGTGTGTGTGTGTGTGTGTGTGTGTGTGTGTGTGTGTGTGTGTGTGTGTGTGTGTGTGTGTGTGTGTGTGTGTGTGTGTGTGTGTGTGTGTGTGTGTGTGTGTGTGTGTGTGTGTGTGTGTGTGTGTGTGTGTGTGTGTGTGTGTGTGTGTGTGTGTGTGTGTGTGTGTGTGTGTGTGTGTGTGTGTGTGTGTGTGTGTGTGTGTGTGTGTGTGTGTGTGTGTGTGTGTGTGTGTGTGTGTGTGTGTGTGTGTGTGTGTGTGTGTGTGTGTGTGTGTGTGTGTGTGTGTGTGTGTGTGTGTGTGTGTGTGTGTGTGTGTGTGTGTGTGTGTGTGTGTGTGTGTGTGTGTGTGTGTGTGTGTGTGTGTGTGTGTGTGTGTGTGTGTGTGTGTGTGTGTGTGTGTGTGTGTGTGTGTGTGTGTGTGTGTGTGTGTGTGTGTGTGTGTGTGTGTGTGTGTGTGTGTGTGTGTGTGTGTGTGTGTGTGTGTGTGTGTGTGTGTGTGTGTGTGTGTGTGTGTGTGTGTGTGTGTGTGTGTGTGTGTGTGTGTGTGTGTGTGTGTGTGTGTGTGTGTGTGTGTGTGTGTGTGTGTGTGTGTGTGTGTGTGTGTGTGTGTGTGTGTGTGTGTGTGTGTGTGTGTGTGTGTGTGTGTGTGTGTGTGTGTGTGTGTGTGTGTGTGTGTGTGTGTGTGTGTGTGTGTGTGTGTGTGTGTGTGTGTGTGTGTGTGTGTGTGTGTGTGTGTGTGTGTGTGTGTGTGTGTGTGTGTGTGTGTGTGTGTGTGTGTGTGTGTGTGTGTGTGTGTGTGTGTGTGTGTGTGTGTGTGTGTGTGTGTGTGTGTGTGTGTGTGTGTGTGTGTGTGTGTGTGTGTGTGTGTGTGTGTGTGTGTGTGTGTGTGTGTGTGTGTGTGTGTGTGTGTGTGTGTGTGTGTGTGTGTGTGTGTGTGTGTGTGTGTGTGTGTGTGTGTGTGTGTGTGTGTGTGTGTGTGTGTGTGTGTGTGTGTGTGTGTGTGTGTGTGTGTGTGTGTGTGTGTGTGTGTGTGTGTGTGTGTGTGTGTGTGTGTGTGTGTGTGTGTGTGTGTGTGTGTGTGTGTGTGTGTGTGTGTGTGTGTGTGTGTGTGTGTCTCTGATCAACATCCGTCTTTTGAGATTAAAATGTTTGCTGGATTTTTTGGGACTTATTTTTAGTAAATATGTTTAACATTATCGTCGGTAGGTCGTGCTTTACGAGACTCGGGTTTCTCACAATTAAAACTTGATCATTTACTGTACAATGAATCTTGAGAAAAATTTGAAATTCTCAGAAACATCATCTTTTAAATATCGGGATTATTGTAAGAGAATATCTTCTGACTCCAGTTAAAGTATTCGAAAGAATTCGACATTGTTTGCTGGAAAACTTGACATTTTCAAAATCTGTAAGTGTTGAATTAGGAGCATACAAAACATTCACTAATTCATAATTTATTTGAAAAATTCGTAATTCATAATCAATTAACAGATTTGGGTTTTATTTTTCCATGAAAATGTCTAGTTTTCCGGTCGACGGTATAGAATTTTCCGATTCTGATATCGGATTCGTGATCAGCGACCTCGAAAAAGCGCGAGTGAATTTTCTTACGTCCATGATTCAACATTTACAGATTTTGATAATTTCCATGAAAATGTCAAGTTTTCCGGTCAACAGTATAGAATTTTCCGATTCTGAAATCGGATTCGTGATCAGTGACCTCGAAAACACCCGAGTGAATTTTCTTACGTCCATGATTCAACATTTACAGATTCCCATGAAAATATCGAGTTTCCCGGGCAAGAGTGTCGAATTTTCCGATTCTGATGTTAGATTCGTGATCAGCGACCTTGAAAACCCCCGAGTAACCATTTTCAGCCTATTTCCTCATATATTGTTCCATGAAATATATTTGTTAATTATCGGTTCAAATCAACAATTAAAAAAGGCTCAATTGTTAGTTAACAAATCGGAAAATATAAAGCGCAGGTTTTAAATGAGGTCTCCTGACTCGTACCGCTTTCCCGAACATTTTGAGCCCAAAAATGTCCAAATCCATCAATAGCAGCAAAATTTCGAAGTGAAAGTCGTATCTTTACTAGACTAACTATTTTTGAAAGA